>CM035438.1:73545657-73560657 GCA_020310875.1 Ceratopteris richardii | reverse complement strand
CTGTCAATCGCGATCGACTCATCAATCGCGACCGACAGAGTCAACGACGCTTTGACCACGATTGATTGACTTTTCGGCCACATGTCAATCGCGACTGACCAGTCAATCGCGACTGACAGCCACGACGGACCTGTCAATCGCGATCGACACGTCGATCGCGACTGACCTGTCAATCGCGACCGACAGACTTTGCGAACGCGTTAGAAGGGCAAATTAGGTCAAATTTTCAAGGCAAAATCATTGGTCTAAATTTTGATTGAGTGTGGGACAAACACTAGGGTGTAGTATTGCATCGCGAGGCCGTGCCACAAGCTACTCGAGTATTCCTGTTTGACTGTTAGCTTATATTGAATTCTGATTTAACTCCCTAAACCCTGAACAGTCCTAACTTTTTCATACGAAATCCAATTTTTGAGCTCTTGGGCTTGTTGGAAAGCTCGTGGCATATACTACACGTCCTCAACTGTTTTTTATAAAGATAATGCGTTGATTTTCAGAGAGGGTATTTTGAAGTTGACCATACCCAGGGGGATCAAAGTCAGGAGTCTTTAGAATTATTTTCCTAAAAGTCACAATGCAAATGTGTGTTTGTGTCACATGAATGAAAGTGGTTGGTTTTGTCCTCTGAATATAAGCATTGAGCTAACCGTGGATCTTTTATAGGTCCATTGAGAGCAACTGAGAGCGTACAAAGCAAGGTTTCTTTGCAAGCTTGAGAACCGGGTTCTTGAGCACCATAAAGCAAGGGATCAACAAGTAAGGTTGGATTATTCTCAACTCCCTCTGTCATTTCCTAGCTCAAGCTAAGAACGAGTAGAGATAGGAGTAAGCCAGGGCGACGATAGGCAGTTATCAAGTTGAAGACTACCTAAAAACTCAAGTTCAAGTTAAAAACATAATCTCTGTGCTGTCGATAACCTAAAGGAAAGAACCTAACGTGGAACGATCAACCTAAAGCACGAAGAACATTCAAGTATTCCTGACGACGAAATGTCAGACAAGACCTTAAACACGAGAAATAACTAAAAAGAATCAAGTGACTGATACCAATTGATCGACAACGAGGTTGTACTCTGGGCAAAAAATTGGGTTAATCAGTTAGGCATATGAACCTTAGATCAGGACGACACCTAGCAAGAGAGAGACAAAGCCTTAGGTCTTCAGAGGCTAGTGTCAATCATACTGCAAGGTCTTGGGCCCAGCAGTTGAGCCACCACTCATACTACCCTAGCTCTGAGACCAGTGAGTCAGAAATGTCTCAAGGCATGGACAGACCTACGGGAAGTTCAGGTGTGCCTTATTTGTACAGGGTAGAAGGCCCTTACAAAACACAGCTGGAATATCTTAGGACCAACCGACTAGGTGCTAGCATCTATGAGGACGGCCTAGGAAGATCCGTGGTCCAGATTAAAAACCCTGACCAATCCATAGGACTAGAACACCCAGCTGTCAAGTTTGAAAATGGTGCATACCTGGACAAAGAAGGAACTATATATGTTGTCACTAGTCACCCCGATAGGACAGATGACTTCGGGAATGTAATCTCAGAAGCGGACTTAGGTGACCTAGAACAAGGAAACATGGATGCGGAACCTAGAACCCCTCGAGGTAAATCAGTTCTCACTAGGATTATCACGCCTGAGTGGGTCCCTCAAGACAACAAGAGCATAGAGTTGCTCCTCAATCGAGAAACTGATGAAGCCTTTTGGAGGTATAAGTCTAATCAGCCAACAGACATAGGAAATATCATGATCTATGAGCTTAAGGATCCGGATAGCCCAGGCAGAGTGACATACTTAGATCATGCTTCAGAACGGATCTTTGTGGTGACAGAAAATGATAGGCATGCCTACACTTGGAAGGGTGAATTTATTTTCCCCCAACCAAGATCAAATGTATCCTATGGTCACCCTGGGGCTGGAACTTCCCAAGCTCATGGTACGCAAAGAGACAGAAGTAGAGATAGACCGGAAGTAAGTTTTGCCAATTCAATGGGCAGAGAAAGAACGAGAACGGAGACAAATAGGGTAGAACCTGAGATGCATAGAGCCCACAGGAACCAAAGAAATGTAGACGGATTCCCTCTGCCGAGGCCTAGGGAGCACACAAGAACTTTGAGACCCACCCAGCTAGTTAAGTCCATGAAGAATTACTTTGACGGCACAGGAGATCCCTATGATCATGTGGCGGAGTTCAAGCAAGTCTTGAGAGCTGAACAAGTGGAAGATCTGTTCACGCAGTACAATGCCTTCGGTCTAACCCTTAGGAACACAGCACTTACATGGTTTCAACCATTAGATGAGCGTTAGTTCAGGAGCATAGACCAACTCCTAGAGGCATTTATTGTAGAGTTCTCTAAGAGCGGCATAAGACACAATACCTCCTCATTGATTCACAGTTTCAAACAGACCCCCCAAGAGACTGTCAGATTGGCCGGAAGAAGATTTAGACAATATCTTGAAAGGTGCCCTATTTCGGAGCTACCCACATCTGCTAAACAAGTAGCCTTATTTCTTGACGGATTGCTGAGTCCAAAATTGAGATCCTACGTGTATCTGAAAGACCCTAGGACTATAGAAGAGTGTGTACGTATGTGCATCGACATTGAAGACAACCTAGGAGAAGAGCTAGAGCTGTCCAAAATTTACAAAGATTCAGATAGTGTATCTGGTCAATCTTCCACACAAGCCACATCAATTGAGGAACTGGCCGAAAAAGTAGCCCAGAAATTAGGTGTGACTAGCAAACAAATTCCAAGGTTTGCTCCTGTGAAAAGGTGCTATACATGCGGTGGTGACCATATGGCGAACGTCTGTCCCATTATGGCTCAACCCCAAGTAAACCCTAGTAGCCAGTACTGCACCATAGAACGGAGATACACCAACCACACCGCACAAGATTGCCCATACAACAAGCAGGCGGTTAGGCAACCCTACCCTCAGCCCTACCAACAAGGCAGATACCAGAACCAGTACCCTCCACAACCATATGGCAGGCCACAACAAAATTTCCAACCTCAATATCAAAACCAACAAAGGCCTCAGCCTGTGCTAGCACAACAACCCCCAGCCCCAGCTAATGTGATTCCGGTAAAGTATACTGCTGCAGAAGAGAACCTGAATAGAGCTATAGTCCCTGTAACATCCTTGCTTTCTGAAAGTGACCCGAGTGACCATAGCTTTGATTCTACACATGTTGATAGCCCCCAGGCCTACTACATGCAGTCTCCTGAGCATGGTGAGTCCTATTATAGCGAAGAGACAAACGAACCGAGTTGGGAATCAGATTACACGAACGTCATGTATGCAAACCCCAATCCTAGGCCTCAATCTAGGCAAGTAAGACCTCCATTCCCAAGAGGACCGTGCTACAGATGCCAAGGAGATCACCTCATTCGTGATTGTCCCTTGCCTCCGCCCACACAACCTCAGTCCTTGACTATCCAAGGCTTTTGCCAAGACTGCGGAAAAGAGCATCTCTTACGAGATTGCCCAAAGAACCCCAATAGCATGCCAAAAATCACCCCTATCAACGTTGTTGGGTTAGTGGTAGACTCCTCAGGAAGTGTCACTTCCACCGCACCAGTACAGGTAGTCACTAGGGCTCAGGCATTGCAGCAAAACCAAGGGGTGGGCCAGGAAAAGAGCCCAGATGCTAGCGATACTGAGAGCCAAAATAAAAAGAGAACAAGAGCTTGGAAAGATAGCCGCGAACGTATGAAAAGGCAATGGGCAAAGAAGATGAGTGAACTTGAGGAAAGTCTACGAGAAACCAAGGCTAAAATCATAGAGATCACATCTCAACCGCACTCTCACACATTCCCACCACTACCATCCCCATCACCTTCCATCCCTCCACCCTCTAAGACACCCCACGTAACCCACCCACCACCCCAAACAGGATCGGTATTAGCTGATCCCACTCCCGAAGACATAGACATGATGCTTAAAGCATATCAGGCCAGAATCCAAGAAGGGCCAAACGTCACGGATCATGACAAGTGCTATCCTAGAGCTGACCTAGAGATAGAAAGAACCAAACTATGCGCGAAAATGGTCGCATTGGCTCAGACTATGTTTGAAGCCAGTCGCCTTTTCAATTACTCAGGCTCAGCCAAAACGCAATTACACTTGGATGGATTCCTAGAAAAGTTAGAGAGGATAATTGCAAGATCTGCCAAGGAAGAAAAAAATCAAGAGGGAGAGAAAGCAAGCAATAACATGAACCATCCCCCATCGGAAGTTTATGTGGCCAATTCCACTAAACCTTACAACTTCCCCTCCTTAGAAAGAATAGAGAGGCCAATAGCACAGTCAGAGAAGGAACCTGCCCCTCAAAGAAAGGAAAGGGCAAGAGAACGGATGAGTCAGCCTCTTCAGGAAGCCCATGTGTCTCTCCAAGAAGCTTATCTTCCCCCCCAAAAGGCAGATGAGCCTCCCTCGAAAGCTCAAGTACCTCCACAGGTTGCCTACATTCCTTCTCAGGGAGTGTATGAGCCTGTTCGAAAAAGTAATAGAATAAGTAATCCTCCCCAAGAAGCTTGTGCTCCAGTCATTTGCGAGAACGAGGAGAGAGTCAACAATAGAATCAGCCCTCCTTCACAGGTTGCTTATGCGCCCAATTCTACGGAGCCAGACACTTCTTCTTCTATGAATCGGTTTGCACCAGACTTCCTACGAGAGATTCAAGAAGACAAATGGGATAACGAAAGCGAGGTCGCCCCTCCTTTTGAACTTGTGGACGATGCACACGACCAATTCCCACAAGACATCCCATCTATTTACGGGGAGCACGAGAGTGTTCAGTCTCACGAGAGATTAGACTTTGAGTCTAATTCCATACAAGAGTTACCCCACTTCACAGGCCCATGGGAAGCAAAATCCACGTGTATGAGAGCACCCACAGTCATGGTAAGGAACGACGACTCAGTCATACCTAGGAACACAGAGGTAGTGAAGAACACTAACGTGCAGTGTAATCTCAAGTTAGAAGAGCTACTCAAGGTTAGACCTGAATTATGGAAACATGTAGCCAAACAAGTACCAGAGATAGCCAAACCTCGTTCCCAGGTAGGATCCCATAGGACAGTGCCAGAAATTCCCTTGGATAAGATAGGAGATATGTGTGAAGGTGAAGAAGGAAACACCTATCTTCCCATCACCTACCAGGAGTACACCACCAAGGCAATTTTGGACTCAGGTGCAGGAGTTGCAATTGCCACAACCTCCTTATGGAAACGTTGGGGCAAGCCGGCACTCAGGCCGACGAGAATGAAATTGCAGATGGCCGATGGTCACATAGAGAGACCCCTAGGATTGCTAGAAGGGATAACTCTCACCACTTGTGGTGTCGAGTTTGAACATAGTTTTGCTATATGTGACTTCAGTAAAAATCATGCCTATGAGATGATTTTGGGGAGACCATTTATGCGACAATTGCAAGTGGTACAGGATTGGGGAACCAACTCCTTGTATTTGCAACACTTGGGTGTTACGACCAAAGTCAATCTCAAGGATTATTCTCATAGAGATGTCCCTCCTATCCAATGGAATCCCATCCATAGAGCTAAAGACGATACAGAATCTGTGCATTCCCTAGAATCTGGATCCTCATGGATGCATGAAGACACTCACTTATGGATGTGCAAGGTAGCAGTAGAAGAAGAGAAGAGAGAGAAAGCCAGAGAGGTAGGTGCGAAAGAAACCCATAGATCAATCCAAGACCCAGCCTATGCACCTGTAGTTTTTCCAGACGAAGAATTTGAACCTCACGGTTGGGCAGAAATTTTAGCAACAATGGACGTAGCCATCAATGAAGAACAATGGACACCTCACTGTGATGAGGATGGCTATGACATTTCAGTCTTCTCCATAGAGCCAATCATGGGAGAGGCAGTTCTAGAAGAATGCGAACCTAGCCCTGATGCATTTGAGGATGCAAGTGACTCCGATCTAGAGTCAATCATTATGGACCCACCATTTGCATCAGATGAAGAATACTTCCATGAAATAGAATTTCAACCCCAGAGGCATGGAGAGGTTACAAATGATGTAAGATTAACAACGCATATGACCCCTAAGGAAGAAGGAAAGAAACGAAAGAAGAGAGAAGCCTTACCAGAAGAGGAAGAATCTTTGTTTGAGGTCCCAGAAAATTTTAAGAAGTATGAGATAGATGATAGGAGAGTCATGATAAGAATGCCTAAACGAGAGGCACAATCAGGAGAGGCCTATGATAACAAAGAGACCACCAAGAAAATAGTAGTGGCCATAGAAGAAGGAGAGGAGAGATGCACGTATATAGGTCATGACCTAACAGCGGAAGAAGAGCACGAATTGATTGCCTTGCTAAGAGAATACAGAGATGTATTCGCTTGGAGTTACAAGGATTTGAAAGGGGTTGACCCAGACATATGCTCACACACTATTCCCATGACCTCAGATGCTAAACCCTCGAAGCAAAAGCCTTATACATATAACGATAATTACGCTGCTAAGATCAAAGAAGAGATAGATAGGCTGGTTGAAGCTGGATTTATCTATGAAATTGAGCACACCGAATGGGTATCCCCCATCGTTGTGGTGCCCAAGAAGAATGGCAAACTGCGTGTGTGCATTAACTTGAAAAAGGTTAATGCCGCCACGATTCGAGATAACTATCCGCTTCCCATCATAGAACATCTCTTAGAGAGAGTGGCAGGCAAGGAAGTGTACAGCTTCCTTGATGGATTTTCGGGTTACAATCAAGTAGCCATAGCTCCAGAGGATCAGCATAAGACAGCCTTTGCCACAGAATGGGGCATTTTTGCTTTTAGAGTAATGCCATTTGGGCTTACCAATGCACCAGCCACCTTCCAGAGGCTGATGTGCCATGTGTTTAAGGAGTTCCTGAGGAAGAGTTTAGAAGTCTATGTTGATGATCTTTGTGCTCATTCCAATGTTAGACAAACTCATATTCCTGAACTCAGACAAATCTTTGACAAATGTAGAGAATATCAAGTCTGCCTGAACCCAGAAAAATGCGTTTTTATGGTCAGGCAAGGTAAGATTCTAGGACACATAGTGTCAAAGAATGGCATATCTACCGACGAAGAAAAAGTGAGAGCCATAGCAGAGCTACCTAGGCCCAAGAATGTAAAGGAAGTACAAGCTTTCATGGGGCACTGTGGTTATTACCGACGATTTATACACATGTACGCTGTCATTGCAAAGCCCATGTACGGACTTCTGACTAACTTTGAGTGGACGGATGAATGTGAGAATTCCTTCCAGGAACTTAAACGAAGATTGTGTTCAGCACCAATCTTGACCACACCAGATTGGAATAAGCCATTCCATGTTCATGTTGATGCATCCAATTATGCTATTGGATGTGTACTCGCACAACCTACTGGTGAAGGAAATATGGATCTTCCAATTGCCTATGCCAGTAGACAATTGAATGCGGCTGAACGAAATTATACCACTACTGAACGAGAAGGATTAGGCATGGTATATGCAGTTAAAAAGTTTAGACATTATTTGCTTGCAAATAAGTTTAAATTTTTTACGGACCATCAGGCATTGTTGTACTTAGTAAACAAGCCATGCAATACAGGAAGATTAGTAAGATGGTTTCTCTTGCTAATGGAATATGACTTTGAGGTTGTGGTAAGAAAAGGTAGGACTCACTTGAGAGCAGATCATCTCTCTAGGCTCACATCGGGAGAAGCCCCACAAGGAGTGTCAGATGACCTTCCTGATGCTTACTTGTTTAATTTGGAAGTGGTGCTGCAGTGGGCCAAGCCATTGGTACCAGTATTGACATACGGGCCTAACCATCCTGTGGTAAACACACGGAACAGAGAGGTTGTAAAAGCCCAAAAATACCACATCATGGCAGGAAGCATGTACAAGCACACAGATCAAGGGATCTTGGCTTGTTGCGTAGAAGAGGATGAGTACGCTAAATGGTTGCAATTAGCACATGTAGGTGCACTAGAGCAACACCATTCAAAACAACGAACTTTACAGACTCTAAAGAGATTCGGAGTGCACTGGCCAACCATGGAAGCGGATGTCCAAAAGTTGTGCAAGGAATGCCCAATCTGTTGCACTAAACCACCTGTGGAACATGCCACTCTCTATCAAGTATCCATTGTGCCAGATTGGAGCGAACCACTAGTATCATTCCTGAGGACAAACACATTCCCTCCAGACATGACTCTAGCTAGAAAAAGGAGTTTGGAACAAGAAGCCCAGGATTATTCACTCATAGGTGATAATCTATATAAGCGCGGTAAAGATGGTTACCTGAGATTATGTGTCCATGAGAGTGAATATCTTAAGATCTTAGAAACTGCTCACCAAGGTGTAGCAGGAGGACACTTTGGACCAGATCGGGTGATCAAGGAAATATTGTTTGCGGGCTTCTGGTGGCCCACCCTTCACATGGATGCACATACCTATGTGAAACGGTGTGATATCTGTCAAAGGACTCAGTATCCTATACGCAAAGATGAGATGCCACTGAAACCTATGATGGGTGGACGTGCATTCTCTAAGTGGGGAATAGACTTCGTAGGTCCTATTAATCCCCCAGCGAAAGGTTCTCATGCGGAATACATCATTGTGGCAACAGATTATCTCACCAAGTGGGTAGAGGTAAAAGCTACAACCAAGAACGATGCTCAAACAACTGCCAAATTCTTGTTTGAGAATGTATTCACGAGATATGGACTACCCATAGAGCTTGTAAGTGATAGAGGCACTCATTTCTTGAACGAAGTGATTGAAAATCTACTCCAAGAATTCTTGGTAATACACAAGAAGTCTGCCCCTTATCACCCTCAAGCTAATGGACAAGCTGAGAGCACTAATAAGATTTTATGCAATGTACTGACAAAATTGGTGAACACAAAACGCTCTGATTGGGACAAACAGCTGCACCATGCTGTTTGGGCATACCGAGTTGCCTACAAAACGGTACTCCAAGCCACCCCCTTTCAGATGGTATTCGGCCAAAACGCCGTGCTACCCTTGGACTTCCTGATTCCTACATTGAGAGTAGCACAAGAGTATGAATGGACAGGTCATGAACTCTCTTCTAGGATCTTTGACCTTGAACGATTAGGGGAAACAAGACTAAGAGCCGCTGCAGGAATATATGCCGCCAAGAAGAGACAGAAGGCATATTTCGATGCCCACGTGAAGGATAAAGGCTTGAAAGCAGGAGATCTAGTCCTAGTCTATACACTCAAACAACACGCGAGGAAGCTAGAAAAGAGAGGCTACGGATCTATGATCATCAATAGGATCTCCACAAGCGGAGCGGTACAATTGGCCACATTAGAGGGTGATGTTCTCCCAAATTATATTAGCGGTTGCAGAGTCAAGTTGTATCAGGAACCCCTCACAGAGGAAATGCTTAGCCGACTCAACACTGCTAAGAAACGCAAAGAGGAAGAAAAGCGAGTGCGAGAAGAAGCTCAAGCAGAAGCTTTAGAACGCATTAGAAGGATGAAATTACGTAGGCAAGGTAGAGAGCAGCCTAGGACAAATGACTATGCAGATCAAGGATATCATATGGCAATGTGTGAAGTCGCAGGAACCAGCTCACCTAGGATAACTGATCGACGTCCTTTCGTAACCCTAGATATAGGACAAGGAAAAAGTGCAAGGACTGTAAGAGCCTTGATTGACTCAGGTGCAGCCACTAGTGCTGTTAGAATGTCTTACTGTCAAGAGTTACAGTTAACTGTCAATCCTGTGGAGGCATATCTTATAGGATTGGGAGGCGTGGAAACCCCTTGTATGGGCGAGGTGGAACTTCCCCTCTACATTCATGATGAAGCAATGACAGTTAAGGTACTAGTGTGTCAAGATGAGGATCTCACTGAACCCCTTGTCTTGGGTCAGGATTGGATCTATGACCAAGCAGTCAATCTAAACCTAAGAAGTGGACTTCTCCAGGTTTGGCTCAATCATAGTCGAGTTACAGTAGAATTAGACAATGGAGCACTCAAGGAACTAGGAAAGGCACAGACTCCTGGTCCTTCCAGGGGTACACATGAAGATGACCATGCTGTTCTTGTCCAAAACTATGTGTTGCAGAGGAATGATATTCGCAAAAAAGAAGTCAGGAATGCAACGGAACTCCCTTCTTTTCCAAAGGCTAGAAGGAAGCAGCAAACCAAGGTAGATCACAGGCAGAAGAAGCAGAGTACTACCTATGTCCGAGAACAAAAGTACCTGCGCAGCAGAATGGCCCAGAAAATAAACCAGGTGTGGGTGCGGAAAGGCGAACAACCGGTTGCACTACCGTCAACTACAGGGGCAAAGCCTCTTATTAGTGACCAACAACACGACGCTAATAAGAAGTCTTTCAGAAATTCTTCTGCTAAAGTAAAATCTATTTGGGTGCCCAAGAAGTCGATGAAGGCAAGCCCACAATCAAGACAAATTTGGGTGCCTAAGGCTTGCTTGATGGCACAAGTAGCTACGCTGAGGCCACAACTTAAACAGCATAACGCAGCGACACATACTGCCAGATTTCACTCGTTCTCGACACTCATGTACACACCAAAACCCAAGAGCGTACATGTAATCAATTGTAAATGGGTCCCAAAAAGGCCTCATCTTCAAACCACGACACCGAGAAGGCTCTGTAGAGACTCTCCGAAACCGAAGGCAAAGCCCACTCACTGCATTTGGCAGCCTAGGGCCTGTAATAAACCCCCCGACCCCAATTTGTAAATCCATACCTACTTACTAACTGCAGTAGTCTCCTAAGACAACACAAGCACTAAATACACACACTGTCTTCATGCACTTACTAACCACTAACTCATCATCCACCTCATGTTAATGATGTAACGGGGACAACAACGGATTTATTCTGTCCATTACGATGTTAACACTTGGTTCTATATTCTCACAGAACCAACCAGCGAACAGGGCCATGGCAGAAGCAGGTACTAGTTCTCAAGTCGGATCTGGTGCCCAGATTGTGGACATAGAAACACTTCTCCTTGAGCCACGTCTCACAGCAAGACCGCAAGAGCTTCAAGCAGTGCATGTGCTCCCCATTCAGGATCCTCCTCAAGGGCACACTTCTCAAGTAGGTAAGCATGCGCATTGGTTCAGTGATGTTGCTGGACCACTGGGCGATGGGACCTATTTCTGGGAAGCAGAATTGGAGTTCAATGGCAAATGGGGTCGATACCACTTTTTCGCACGCGAGTTTGAAAGCTACCAAAATGCCGAAGTCATGAGATCAGTTTGGGTCAAAGCAGGTGTGGAAAGTTATTTCAGGACTCACTTACCAAAGCCGGATTTTTTATGATGTTCTTATCTGATCAGTACCATCACACCAAGCAGAGCCAAGGGCGGCGACAGCACCTTTGTGCTGCCATCACTGCTGCCGGGTAATGAGCTTAAAAGATTCAAGTTGACCCTCAATCTGGTAAGAGAAGCATTGGGTATGTATGGCATGCACATCCCAACAGAAAAGGAAACCATGGTTCCAGGTCAAATGAAGCACAAAGATCTTAATAAGCTGAAGGACATGGTTGCGATGACACCTACCATTGCGCTTCACCTGCGAACCATCATGCAACATTTTGCTTTTCCCGCCCAAGAACGCTTCACAATGCCCCTGAAAAAAATATGGTTCAGTTTATATCTAGCAGAAACCGAAAGCCTGCCCATCAATGTACCACACTGGATCATAGATCAGATCCACCTAGCGCATCAAAGGTGGAACAAAAAACTGAAGAATGTGCTCCACGGGTGTTGTGCTTTGACCAGAATAATCTATAGATGCTTGGCTTATGACGTGCCTGTTCAGCGGGCACTCGTATGGTCCCGAGTCCAAGAATTCCAGAGAAGACTATCAGCAGCAGGTCCCCCATCAAAGAAGATGAGGGGGGGAGTCCAACTACCCTGTGCTCAACCAAGGGGAGCTACCGCTACACCAGAAATCACTCCTCCCCAGACACGACGAGTTAGGCCATTCACAATCCGGTTACCAAGACCAAGCACAGAGGGGCCTAATCTGGTGTTTCCACCCATTCCATCCGATTTGGAATTTCCGCAGGGATTTACTCTTGAGGACCTCACGGATGAAGAAATTGCCAGATTAATCTATGACTCTAACCTCGAAGCCGAAGCAGCGCGAGCTCAGGAACCGCGACCCCAAACAACATCGGCCCCCACCCAACCACAAACTGTAGAAGTCGATGTAGATGAACAAGAGGCAGGAGGAGATGAAGAAGAGGCCGACGAAGAACAACATCAAGAATATGACGAACTCTCCGAGTTAGCAAGTGCCCCAGCATATTCGGCACAAATCAAGAGACTATATCGAACCATGCGATTGGTTCAGGAACAGCATCAGATGTCTCTAGAACAGGGCAAAAGACTCATGAACGACTTGCTAGCTGAGGAAGGTGTGGACGAGTTGTTCATTGAGTCCATGAACCTTCATGCCGACGCTGTAGGACTGGACGAGGCCATTCATGAGGCAATGGCCTACATCCACAGGTTTGAAAAAAGAGTTCCCGTTCGTCCCAGGAGGTCTGGGAAGCAAATTCACATCAATACATCAGCACCAGGCGAGGCAGCGCAAGCAGAAGAATATCAGGAAGCACCGTTGTCACCACCATCCCCACCTCACACTACACAATTCACTCCACCACAGGACACTAACACTACCACATCCACTACCACTACCGTTGTCATGGGCATCCCACTCTCTCCGGGAATCCAATACGGGGGAGTCACCATGCCCACCTTCACCACCCTGTTCACCGATGTCACATCCACTCCACCAACGATTCCCATCTACACCGTCACTCAAACAGTTGACACGATGGAAACATCACCTGCCACAGCACCGCTCCCTCCCCCCATGCCACCTTCATCACCCATACCCCCTCCACCCACATCTCCACGTACATCCACATCATTCACCTCTCCCATTCCCGCCCCCATTCCCCCTGCATCTTCACCCTTCCCAGCATTATTTAATGTAAATAACATATTCTTAGCATTAAACCAATGTGTATACCAGCTCCAGCATGAGTACAAAGCTCTGGACAACTGGTATCAGAATCTGGAAACGCACCATCAAAACTTACAAAGACAATTTCTCATTCTACAAACAGAAAATGCAGAACTGAATCAACGCTACACGACGCTTGAGCAGGCTCACCAAACCTTATTGGCGGCACCCCAACCATCGACAGAATCAGGTGCCAAACAACTAGAAGCTCTGCTCGAGGTATACCAAGCCGATAATCTCAAAGTCCGGCGTAACCTGGCACTTCTCAGAAAACACATGGCGGCCGCCCTAGAAGAAAACAAGAGGCTGCAGCAGCAAAATGAAGCAAATCTAGAAGCAGCAATGGAAGGCTCTCCACACGAAATTGATCCAGAGCAGTTTAAAGCTGTGCCCTCAGAGACAATGAAGACCATCTTGGACAGTTATGCAGATCTATTAGAAGCTCATGATGACTTGGAAAGGGAACGTGATGCGCTGCGCAATCAACTCCAAGAGCAACAGACAGCACCCAAAGTCACGGAAACGACCACGACTTCAGAGGAAGTCAAGGCATTGAAAGAGCAGGTGGCCGAATTACAGGCAAGATTACTCACACATGAAAGGCAACCCTCTCCAGTTGTCGAACCTGAGCCCGAGGATTTGGTACCCATCGAGGTAGATGAGACGTATGAGGAACCTTACGTTCCTATGCCAATGCCAGGTGGTGAGCAAACCGCAGAAGGAATGGATACGTTAGAAATCGAAGTACCTGAGTGGCTCCAAACACTAGAGAAAACGGCATCAACTCATGAAGATCGAGTGGCAGTTCAGATCCAATCTATGGCAAAGATAGAGGACACTATTATTAAATCAGAATACTTCCGCAGCATGTCCCACCATAGATGGATCGGAACCAATGATGATCAATACGTGCCATATTGTATACTTCTGGCGGACTACAATGCAGAAATCCAACACAGATGTGGCAAACCTCCAACGTTTGCTACACAATTTGGGCCAGATGACATCCCAGAGAGCGCTAAAAAAGGATCCATTCATCAACCCACTTGGAGGATCCGACTCCTCGAAACCTATCCGGAGATGGTTTGCACCTGGACGAATATGCCTCTTTTTATTAAATATAACCCTTGTTATGTTCCTGTACTCCGCAGACGCACATGGCCAGAGTTTACCATTGCAGTCAAGAATATCAAGGGATGCGCCAAATGGTTAAACTACGTCTATCTAGCACCCCCTCAAGGGCCTCCCACCGTCAATTACATGATTTCCACTATACGGCACTGGAGCATCCGATTAAAGAATACCCCTGATGTAATGGCCCAGATGTGCATGAAAATTTTTGAGTTAATGCTTATTACATTCAGGACATTCAAGAATATCAAGGACCCACACTTCTCAGGCGTCGGATTCATTACAGGAAACCAAGATTTAGTTTATGACATGAGCACCACTCCTTCCATAGAGGTGATATACGCTTGGCACGCCAGAATAAAATACCTCCCGGCCTGCTTCAAACAAACATTCGAAGAGATGTTCATAACAGGGTTCTGGGAATACCACTCAGAAATATTTGTACCCAGACCCTCACATCTCCTCCATTTATTTGCTGTGGAGCGAACCATTCACTCAGAGCAGTTACGGGTGCCACATCCAGATGTCCCAGGGCCAGTCAATTGGGATGCATTGCTGACAGATCTAGCAAGGGGACTCAGGTTAGAAGAACACCACCTCGCCGCCGATGTTGTACAATACTACGTCCAAAAAGCAGCTAGACAAGGGTCTGTCAGGGGCGACAGACGCGAGAGTGGGGGGGGTGTTGGCAGTAGCCTTGGTACACCAGGACGTACAAGACATGAAAGTCAAAGAAGGGAGTCAGAGCGAAGGGACAGCACAAGCAAACAGGGCAGTCAAAGAAGATCTGGCAAGTAGGCCAATATTTTTTCAAGACATTAATGCAAA
>CM035438.1:73533157-73535657 GCA_020310875.1 Ceratopteris richardii | reverse complement strand
TGATTTTGCTAGGGACTGACTTAGCCAATTTGCATCCTTTGACTTGTTTGGAAGTCTTAAGTCAAATTGTCCAATGGATTAATTCGTGGGATGTAGGGGATACAGGAGTTAATCTGGAGGACAGGCTGTGGAGATCATTTCAAAAGCAATATGAGGAGAAAGAGTGGCTTTACAGCTGTCTGAAGGTCATAAGAGTTTTTATAAATGAATCAAAAGGTCTTGTTCCCTTTTATGCATTGCTTCACAATCGTACTCAAGTGCAGATAGAGAACTGGCCCGATAATGAGCTTCTTTTTTATTTCTATTTAGAAGTTCATCAGAGAAGGGATAGAATGGCATCACTAATACAATCATTGGATCAACATTTACAATGTCCAACATTTGCCACAGCTCGTATGTGGCAGCCGCGAAAAAGGAGCTCTGACATGAAAAACCGAAAAAGGAGCTCTGACATGAAAAACCGAAAAAGGGAGCTCTGACGAAAAAACGGAAAAGGAGGCTGGAGGGCTACCGATTTTTTTGTTTTTTTGCCTCCCTTTTGTTCTAACAGGGAAAAAACGAGAAAGGGGAGGGGCCTGCTCCACGGAGAGGCGAGAGCGCTGCTCTTATTGACCGTATTCTCTTAAATTTTGGGAGAGGTGTGGCTGATGCCGCGGAGAAGAGGAGAAGTAGTTTCCACACAATTGGATATTCGGAGCCAGGGGGGAAGGTGGTGTTTTTGGAAGAAACCAACGCTGGTGCTTCAGAAAGTCCTAAGAGAAGACCCCATAGATGTCGAGTTATCCCCCGTGGTTCTATCGACTCAACACCTGACACAAGTATAGAAGACTTCAGCGCTCAAGGCTATGGGGATAATTCGTCACAAAATACTGTTCCAGACTAGGCCAAAGCACTTATTTCCAAGTGGGAAAGCAAGACAAGGGAGCTAAAATAACTCGAGTATGTGTTTGATTTCAAGGTACTATTGTTCATACATCCTTCACGCGCATTCATGTGAAGGATTCCTATAGATTGCTTGATGAAGCATAGGAATGATAAATGCTCAGTGACGTTTGAATCTGTTTGGCCGTTTTTGTCATGCTCAGTTATAGTGATGCTGCACCTTGATTATGATAGCATAGTCTTTGTGCTTGGGTGAGTCCTTGAACTGCTGCTGTAGTGGACTAATATGCAAGCGTTCTTCTTGCTTCGTGAATGTGTTCCTTACTGGAGGATTGTGAAATAACTTTAATAACCTGTGGAGCTGATCATACAATTGCCGATCCCCCCCTTCAGGCACCATACAATTGTCAACAGTAAGAAATCCCCCCCCTTCAGGCACCATCAAGTCCTCCTTTTGATCAACAACAAGCTCAAACCCAAGTGGGTCCCGCATGAGGGCGACGAGAGGGTGATCAACCTTCTTTGTAATGCAACCTAGGAATCAACCAAGCTTCCCCTGCTTTGTGGGATTTGGGGGGTCCCGTGGGCTCTAGTCCCCTTCTATTGTACCTTTGTTTCTTAATTTAATTCAAGTCCGGGAGAGTAGGCTATTGCCGAACTTCCTTTATATTAAAAAAAAAAATTGCCGATCTGATGGTAGAACAACAGTTTATAGTTGGGGATGGGATGATTCGGGGCGACTTGATCATGGTGATATAGACTTTTATCTATAGTGCATTCATGTGTATAAACCTTTTTAAGTGTCTACAATGCTGATCATACGCAAGGGACCTTCCAATGTTATGAGTGTGACTTCATAATAGTTTCCTGCTTGTAATACACTGAGATATGTCACAGGAAGGATTCCTTGAGTTCTTTAAATGTATGTATATACATCTGTTTGTATGGGAAAAGAGGGCAGAAATCTGTAGAGGTTTGTCCCTTCGGTTCTGGCTGCTCCACAGAAAGGGACATATGCACAAAAAGGGAGGGGCATGACTGTTCTCGTCAGTTGATAGGCGAAAAAGGGGGAAGTACAGGGAGAAACGGAGGGCTGAGAAGTGGAAGATCGCGAACAGTAGTAGTAGTTCCTTTTGTTTGTTTCTTCGAGGACATAGGCCTGTCACATGTGCATTTTGGGTGCTCCCGATGGCTAGAGAATTACAAGTCAAAGCAAAGGGCTGAATTGGAGAGACATCCTTCAAGAGATATCGAAGAAAAGCTGAAAGGAAGTGACTTCAGACTTATTTGTAACCACCATATTTATGGCGGTTCCTTTCAACGAAGAAGGCATGAGCAAGATCAACAGGGAGATATATGTAGGACGTCACATAGGAGACAACAAGGTCTAGATTCATTAGGTGGTCACCTGCCAATTGAACACAACTGTGAAGGCAGAACTTCTCGAGGAACAAGAGGAGGAGCTGAAGGTGAAGGTTTCTGTTGTTGTGCTTATAGATAAACATGAGAGGCTAAGGTAGCCTCTTCAAGCTGCAGTGAAGGAGGAGATTGCAAAACGCGAGAAAGAACTTCTTACTATATAATATAGTGATGACGTATCTTTGAACAGGGCAAACGA
>CM035438.1:71940657-72063157 GCA_020310875.1 Ceratopteris richardii | reverse complement strand
TGAAATATGTGGCCGACATGGCTGCAGGAAGATAGCCGGGGAGGTGAGCTGCGGAGTGGGGAACGTCAATAGGTCTACGTTGGGAGTGTGCGATTCAGTGTAGTGGAACGAAATTTACGTGTTATTAGAACTCTGAGACCCGATACTCTTCGTAAGAATAAAGAAAGAGATTGGCCACTATGTGCCCACGTTGATCGGCAGGACCATCTACACGTCTGTCCCAATGCTTTGCACCGAATTTCTAGTGCGAAGAGCTTTGCCGGGTCAAAAAAACTAAAAAGGAAACCATTTTTCATGTTGAATTTTTGGTCATGACTACGAGGCACCCCCCCAACACACATTGAATATGGAACCAAGAATAAGTATGAATGTAGAGAGGAAATGGAAATGTGAATCCCAAGCATGTCTCATACGAAAACCCACCTATGACTCCATATGTGAATCCAAGAATTCAAGAAAATGTGAATCCAAGCAAAGTGCAAATGTGGGAGATGTTCATAATGCAAACTAACGTCACTTATAAGTCCGATCCAAGTGGGAATTCACATGTGTTCATAAATGGATGTCGAGCATTTTGCCATATCTTACTTTTGTTGATATATTTCAATTGTGATGTGTGTGAAGACACTTAGGATCGTCGGAGCACTTTTTTATCTCTTGTCACTCTAGCACAATGATGAGTATCAACATGAGGAGATTCACTTCATAATTGTCAATCTGGGAAGACATGAGGGTGTTATGATGACCATGAGCAAGTGAGAATGCAAACGTGTGAGTGAGAAGCATACCAACATGCACATACATACACACATGCGTACACATGGCAAGACAAAGAGATGGAGCAATGGAATCTTGATTAATCCAAAAATGAGATTAGCAAATTCCCAAAATGACAACCTCAAAAATGAGATCTCTAGCTCTTTTTATAGTTTTCACTATTTTTGGCCATGTCCATACCTAATGTCTGGAGTAATTAAAAGTTGGGTTCTTAGGCTATTTTGGGGGCTCAAACGAGCTCTGAAAATTTTGAAAATCAGGTGGTATATATGTCTAGAACTCTTCAAGCTTGAGGACTCCTCAGCTTGAAAAAATGGAGTTGGAACTAAGAAAAATGGTATTTACAATGGCGTGTATCGATCAAAATCACTATTTCATAAGAAGTTGCATCTAGAAATTTGATGGTCCTACTTGCCATATCTTCTTTGACTTCCTTGTTTGCTTTGTTCTGCTTGGGCCTCTCTTTGTCTAATTCTCTCTTACTGGTTTGCCGCATGCTTCCTTGTCCCATCGAACTACTTGGGCAATAACACATATTATTTTTTTATATACAAAGGTGTGTTGGACCATGTGCGCATCATTTTTGGATAGGTCTCTAATAGTCGTGCACGATAGTGAGGTTGAAACATGGTCCCCTTACCTTACTCATTTTGCCAAGTCCTTTGGCTCAAACTCAATTGCAAACATTGTTTCCACCCGAGTCACCGTTTTGATCTCTGCATTGTAGTCTGTGAGTAGTACAAAGTAATGCATATATTGTAACTTGGACTTGGTGATAAGCCATTGATAAGAGATGTTCTGGAAATATGTTGACTTGAGTAGTGTTTCTTTGAAATTTGACATTGATTGTATCTATATGGCCACCTGATCGTCATCTGTTTTGCTTATTTATTCGGCTCATTTGAGCCATTCTGGCACTTCAATTTCAAAGGTGTCTTGGCTTTCCTCGGTGGTGCGTCCTCCAAGTACCGATATGGGCTCGTAAGGTTCCTTGAAAGTTTAATCTACTAGGATTTCAACTACTTCTTCAGGATCGGGTTCCACAGGTGGAGAGGGTGGCCTTTCATATTGCAGTAACCTTGCGCAAAGTTCATCAAGCTATTTTTGAAGGTTTTCCAATTCTTGGGTGTTTTGTGGGAGAGGGATGGCTTCTAGTATCTGTGTATTGGGCTTGGCCAAATACTTCTTGAGATCCGCACACTCCTCTTCCAATATTTGGTATGACTCTAAGAAATTAGCGTGTTCTTCTAAAAATATTTGGATGCTATCGGAAGGCACAACTTGGAACTTGGTGGGACTGATAGTTATTCTTGGGGTTTCCTCCATGGTAGCCTCGAGATTATCTTGATCTCGTTGTTGAAGCCTCTTATTCTCCTCCATGGCTATAGACATATGTCTTCGTAGAAGGCCTAAATTCCTCTATGATTTAGCATTCCTTGCAATTATTTATTTTTACATCTCCTCTAAGTTGGTGACTGCTTCCATATCCATAGCTTGCACCTTGATATTCAATTCATCATGTGCTTGTTGGAGGATAAGGTATTGATCTTGTAATTCATGGTTAGCTCCTTCCAACTCTATTACTCTAGTTTGTAAGCATTGAGACTCACTCAGGAGGATCACATTTCTTTCTTCTAGTTGTTGATAATCCTATTGGAGTTGTGATACACACTGAATCATCCAATTAAATGTATTATGTACAAATGTAGATGCAAGGGTGATAGGGGTGAATGCAGGGGAAATGGGAGTTGTGAATGCTATACATGAAGGTGCAAGGATTACTAGTGATGTTGGTGGAGGGTGGATAGGGGATTGTGAAAGTGTGGGGGGAGGGGGTGGTATCATGGGTGGTGAGATGTACATAGGATCAAATAGTGTTGTGCATGTGGGTCCTACCATGAAAATAGGGATGGTAGGTGTAGTGTGCATGGTTTCAGTGTAAAGTGATGTTGTTACTATGGTGTTGGAGTAGAAAGGAAGTGTCATGGGGTAGTGAGTGAATCCTTCCATAAATGAAATGTAGTGGTGTGGGACAGTGGTGGCGATGATTGTGTATGGGAAAATGGAAGAAGAGGATGGGAAGTAGGGATCCCTGGTGAAAGGGACTTGCGTGTGAGGGGTTACAAGGAATCTGATGTTGCCTTCAGTAGGTATGGGGTGGCCTTGTATGTTGGGTAGGATTGGATGACCGATGGTTGGTTCTAGAAGTTCATTCATGGTGGTGTAGAGAGGGTTGGTTATCGAAGAAAAGAAGGTGGCTTGGGAGATTGGTTCACAGAAGCTGAAGGAAGGTGTTGAGGTAACGATTTGGGTAGTGGTTATGATTTGATAGATAGGCTCGGTGGGGTGAGCAGTTGTAGGGGTTTCTATGGTTGCATGTAAGTTGGTGTCAATTGGGGGAGATGGAGCGGGTTGAGGTGAGATTGGTGAGGTATGTACAGATGTTTCCGCCATGAGATCGATGGCTGTTGTTGAAGTGGCCTCTTCTCCTCTAGGTGCTTCATGTTCTGTCACGGGTATTCTTATGTTCTTGCCAGTGCGCTCTCATGTTTGGATATGCATGTGATCATAGTGAGGTGTTAATTTTTGTAACATGCTATGAACCACTTCAATCACCTTGAATGATTACTGCTTGGGGTTGTCCTGGTGCACGGATTGGACAATCACAAATGAAGTGATCCCCCTGTCATCTATAGCAAGGTCCTCTGGGTGCTTGGGGTCTCAATTGTCTAGGTTTGGACCTTGGATTAGGATTTGCATACGTCACATTTGAATATTCTGGCTCCCAACTAGGTTCACTAGGGTTTTCATAAGAGTAGATCTCTATGTGCTCTAGTGAATCAATGTAATACATCGGTGGGCTATCTACATGAATTGAGTCGAAACTTTGAGCATTTGGATCGCTTTTAGAAATCAAAGGAGGTGCTAGCACTAAGGCTCTACCTAAGTTCTCCTCAACTAATGCATACTTGAATAGAATCACATTGGCTAGGGGGAGGAGGTTGTTGACCCAACACTAGTTGAGGTCTTTGTTGAACTTGGTATCATGGTTGGTAAGGCTACTAGGGCCTAAAGTATTGTTGCAGTTGGTATTGATTTGGATATCTTCCATGTTGTTGGTATGGCAGTGGACAAGTGTGCCTAACCACTTACTTGTCATAAGGGAAATTTTTGTGCAGTGTGGTTGGTGTATCTCCATTCAATGGTGCAATATTGGCTATGAGGGTCCTTTGGGTTGAGCCATGATTGGACAAACATTGGCCATGTGGTCTCCTCCACAGGTATAACATCATTTTATTGGGACCATCCTAGGGGTATGCTTGCTTGAGACTCCTAGTCTCTAGGCTACCTTCTCTACCAAATCATCTATTGATTTAGATGGTTTAGAAGTGAAATTGATATCACTATCTGAGTCTTTATATATCTTTGAAAGCTATACTTCATCACCTAGATTGTCCTCAATGTCTATGCACATATGAATGCATTGCTTTATGGTTCCAAGCTCTTTTAAATACACTTAAGACTCAATTTAGCACTTAACAAACCATCCAAAAATAATGCCACTTGTTTGACTAGTGTGGCAAGTTATAGAATAGAGCATTTTTCTAGGTATTGTCTAAATCTTCTTGCTTCTAGTCTAACTATCTCCTTGGGTGTTAAGCTATGTATCAGGGATGATGTATTTTGTCTGATACCACTCTTGGAGAATTCAATGATAAAGGCTTCTAGCAATTAGTCTATGTTTTTGAATTGACCTTGGTGTAGTGGTTGAAACCACATCAGGATTGTGTTCTTGAGTGTTAGACCAAAAACATCGTACTGAGTGAATAGTTCATCGACTTGTTTAGCTCGTAGTACTTGTCTACATTCCGCTACATGATCATATGGGTCTCCAGTGCCATAGAAGTAGTTCTTCATGGACTTAACCAACTGATTAGGCCTCAAGATCCTAGGGTGTTCTCTGGGTCTTGGCAAGGGAAACTCATCCATGCCTCTTTGATGCCTTTGTCCTCTATGTCTTTCATTATTAGCTCTGTCTATTTCGTCTTGAGTTCTTTCTCTTTCGAAGGGGTTAACAAAACTTAGTTCAGGTCTCTCCCTAGCTCTTCCCTTTTGGGTTCCATGATCCTAAAAGGATCTGGCTCCTTGTTGGCCATAAGAAACGTTTGATCTAGGTGGGGGGAAGACTAATTCACCCTTACAAGTGTAGGCATGCCTTCCATATTCCATCACTACGAATATTGTTTTTGGCAAGTTGTCTAAATAAACCACCTTGCGTAGGATTTCATGGTCTTTGAATTCATATATTGTGACTTCTCCTACTTCATTAGATTGATCGGGTTTGAACCTCTAGAAAGCTTCATTTGTCTCTCTATTCAAGAATAGCTCTATGGTTTTGTTGTCTTGTGGAATCCACTCTAGGGTAATCACTCTTGTCAAGACAGATTTGCTGCAAGGTGTTATGGGTTCTCCTCCTAAGTTTCCTTGTTCTAGGTCTCCTATCTCAGTTTTTGGAATAAGGATCCCAAACTAATATGTCTTGTTTGGTAGGTTTGTGACTACATACATGGTTCCCTTTTTATCAATTGTATGAGCTTTCTTCAAACTTGACGACTAGGTTTTCTAGTCTGATAGGCTGATCTAGAATCTTGAGTTGGATGGCACACCTCCTCAAACCATCCTCGTAGATGCAAGCACCTAATTAGTTGGTCCTAATATATTCTAGTTGAGTCTTATAAGGACCTTCTGGTTTTTTTAGATATGCAACACTTGAGCTATTTATGGGTCTCTCCATGTTGTATGACATTTCTAAATCACTAGGCTTTGAACTTAGCACATAGGGATAATCACTAAGTTGTTGCGCTCATGACCTAGTTATGTGATTGACACTAGCTTCAGATGATCTGATGCTTTGTCTATCCCAACCTAGGTATCTCTCTGATCGAAGCTTCATATGCCTTATCTATTATCCCAAGTTTTTCCAAGTACAACCACGTTGCAATCTTCTTTTGTAAAAATTACTTGTTCTTTATAATTTTCTTTGGTGCAATCTTGTCTGTTGAATAGCATCATTAGGAATACTTGAGTTTTTTTGCAACTTGATGTGTGATCGATCAATTTATGTGCTTCACCCTTAGGGCTTGTTGTAACAATCTTCTAGCTACACTTTAACTTGAGTAATTAAGTGTTCTTGCACTTGTGTCATGCTTTATGTGACCATAATTATTCAATACCACTAATTGTACTTAGCTTAAGCTAAAGAATTGATTGAGGAGTTTAGTATTGTTCCAACCTCGAGTTGGGTGTTTTGATGAGTACTCTAATCCCTAGGAAGTATACTCCCCAAGCGTGATTCAATTGTTCACAAGCCTTTGCCTTGTCAAAGGACTCCAAATTACTCGAAGAGCCTGTCAAAAAGGCCAAACTTTAGCTCAAACTTTACAAAAATCAAAAGCCCTATTTTTTTGCCAATTTTACTTGCCTATCATGATTGACAAAGTTGTCTATCATAATAGATAGAGTTGTTCATCGGGGTCTGTGTGTTCTGATGGACAACTATCTGTTACGATGCATGGATATTTGCCATGATGGATGGGTATTTGTCGAAAATGATGGAACCTATTTATCGTGGAGTATGTCGATCGCGATGGACAAAAATGGTGATGGATGGTGTTTGCTGCGGGGACTGTCACTTGCGATGGATAGATGTCTATCATGATGGACACCCAGTCCATTGTGGCCTATCAATTGTCAATCGCATGATTGACACTATCATTTGTGATTGACTCTATTTGTCACGATGGATATAAAAAAATGCAAATGTTTGAAAAACTTTTATGGATTTGTGATGCACATGGTCTCAAAACTAATGTGGTGCATTTAATTTTACCAAATAATCAATTTTTCTATCTATTGCAATTTACAGAGAGAAATGCCTCGGAGTATGTGCAAAGAAGTTATGTACCTACTGGAGCTTATGTAGCTACTATGGATGCTGGTACCTCCAAGGAAGCTCACAAGATAGACGAAAACAATGCACACACAATTGCTTTCTCTCTCTCAGATAAGTGTGAAATGAGGGGAGGTAAGGTAGAGGTAAAAATATGGTCAAAAAGTAAAAATTTAGTGAAGAAGGAGATGGAGGTTGGAGATGGTGAGGGAGGTGATGATGATGAAAAAACTAAGAAAAAAATAAATTACCTAATTACTTACCATTCAAACATCAAATCTCTACGTTTTACCATCATACACTCCTCCTCGAACCTCAATCCTTGGTAGGGGCACCAAATTTGGTGTCACTGTAGCACAATGGTGAGTATCAATGTGAGCAGATCCACCTCATAATTGTTAATTCAGCCTCAAAAATGAGCTCTGTAGCTCTTTTTATAGTTTTTCACTAGCTTTGGTTTTGTCCAGAACTATTGTCCCCCCTAGTTAGAAATTAGGTCCCTATGCTATTTTGGGGGCTCAAACGAGCTTTGAAAATTACAAAAATTGGTATGTGCTTATATCTAGCACTCCTCAAGCTCAAGGACTTGTCGGCTTGAACAAAACGGATTTCGAATTTATAGAAACGGGATTTACAATGGTGTGTAGTGATCAAAATCACTATTTCATAAGAAGTTGCATCCAAAAATTTGATGGGCCTACTTGCTGGATCTTCTTTGACTTCCTTGTTTGCTCTATTCTACTTGGGCCTCTCTTTGTTTTATTCTCTCTAACTACTTTGCCACATGCTTCCTTGTCTCGTCAAGCCGCTTGGACCTCCTTGGCTAATGCCAATACCAACACCTCTTTAGGAGGTTTTTTTCCCCAGATTGTATATATGCCTATAACCCTAACATGTTACTTATCTTTGTCATTCACTTGGTAATACATTCAGTATTGTGTGTTGTGCTCCAAGCTTCTTTTTCTTCTTCCTTGTGCTATCCACGTGCTTCCACAAACCTGAAACTCCAACAATTGGTATCAGAGCAATTCACCTCTTCATCTAGGGCGTCATTGATACCATTCCAATCAAAGTCTCACAATCACACGAAAATTGAGGATCATACTACAGGTGATTATGAGTTCAAAACTGCTTCGCTCTATGGTGCCAAAACTTGGATGTGAGCTCGTTTCAACTTCCAAATGCACTATCTCTATGCCTATGTAGGTAATTTTGTCCTTTTGTGCCACACACCGATAGGGTTTATTCAACTTTTTGAGATATAATCATTTTTCTGCATTAGGGTATTTTAGTGAGTTGGCCATGGCTGAAAGCAATGATGTACTCCATATGTTGGTTGTTCAGGATAAGTTGGATGGTACCAATTACCCATTATGGGCATATATAACGTGTCATGTATTGGTCGCAAAAGGACTATGGAATATTGTGCAGGGTGTTGAAAAATGACCTACTACACTTGTAAACAAAGTTATTGAAGGCAATGCACATGGCGTTGAAGATGATGATCTTCAGGTTCCTATTCGTGTTGTAGTTCTTGTTACACCTACTATAGAGAAACTTCATTGAGATGGCAGAGATGCTCAGGCATATACAGTGATAGCCTTGTCTTTCAAACATGCCATTATCCCTCACATTCTCTCTTTCAAAACAACAAAGGATGCTTATGATACACTTACCAATTTGTATCAAGAAAGAAATGAGGCTCGTGTTGCTTATCTCCAAAAACAATTGGAGAGTGAGCATATGAATGAAGGAGATTCTATGGATAATTTTTTGACAAAGATCAAAGATGTGAAGGAGTAGTTGATTTTTGCTCATGAAGTCTTGCCAGACAATTCACTTGTGAAGACTGTTTTTGAATGATCTTCTAGATTCATATCAAAGCTTTGCTTCTACTCTTCGGTTGATGATGAAAGGCAGTCCAAATGCCTTAACATTTGAGGAGTTAGTCTCTATTTTGTTGCAGGAAGATCAGTCCAAGCAAAAAAAATCCATCATGCATGTAGCACGTCAATTTTTTTAAGCTAGTTATAAGGGCAAATATAAATGGAGCTCAACTACTAGTAAGCAAAAATTTGCTAATTTTGCATAGTCAAAAAAGGAAGACAAAGACGAGAAGAAAGCAGAAAAGCAAAAATTGTTTTGCAAATACTATAAAGAAAATGATCATCTCATAAAGAGTTGTCCAAAATTGGCTGCAAAAGAAGCAAAGAAAAAAGAGGTCAGAATGGTTGTTGTAGAGGCCTCTAGACCTAAAATAGAGTTTGCTAATCTTGTGTAGCATGAAGAATGGGTGTTTAATACTCATTGCAGTTATATCCATCTTCTCATGAATAGAGTATGTCTGCAGTAGACTTCAAATGTTTGGTACTTTGACACTAGGGCAACCAAACATATTATCGCACGGTGTTTTAGTTCACTTGAGACTGTCCCTATAGGGAATACTGCCATATGCACTAACAACTCCTCATTCTATAATGGGAATTGGTAAGATCATTTTGACTACTGTTGATGGTAGTTCTTTCACATTGTTAGATACTTTGTTTGTTTTAGGGATCAAGAAAAATATGTTATCAATTTCAGTATTAGTCAAGATCATCTTGGTTGTGAGATTTATTGATGATAGATGTACTATTCATGTTTGTCAAATGGCAATGTTATTATTGCTTTTGGCATTTTATGTCACGCGTTCTATAAGCTCATAGATTATGCAAATTCTATACATGATTCAACATGTGTAGTTAGAGATTCTTATGTTATGTCACATGCAAAGCTTTGGCATGCATGCTTTGGTCATTTGAATTATGTTAGTTTGCTATGTCTGTAGAAATATGAAATTGTGTCCTCTCTTCCCAGACTTGAGGCACCTTGTAAACATGTCTGTGAAGAATATTTTGGTCAAAATGCAATGTTCCTCCTTCCTAAAATATGGTTCATTTTGAGCTACTAAAAAATTGTCGCTTTTTCACACTAATGTCTATGGTCTTATGCAGAGACCCTCTTTTAGGAACTACCTTTACTTCATGACTTTTATCGATGATTTTTCTAGGCAAGCATGAGTGTATCCACTCAAAGCAAAGTCCGAAGTGTTTACATGCTTCAAAATTTTTTTGGTTTTGGCTGAAAATATGTTAGCATGTAAAATGGGCACCCTCCATTCTGATCGAGGGCGGAATACATGTCTTCTGATTTAATGCATTTCTGGTTGAACATGGGATAAAACATCAGCGTATATTGTTGTATACACCTCAATAGAATGGAGTTGCTAAAAGAAAGAGAAGGTCACTCATGGAGATGGTGAGGTGTATGGTCAAAAGTCAAGCTCTACCACATAACTCCTAGCTTGAGGTTGTTATGCATGCAACATATGTACTTAACAGGTGTCCCACCAAAACATTGCAGTCTATTATTCCATATGAGGCTTGGCATGGTCGCAAGCCATCTGTTTCTCATCTACATGTTTTTGGTTGTGTGGCATATGCATTAGTGACTAAACAAAAACATAGAAAATTGGATGTTAAAGCAATAAAATGTATTTTTGTTGGGTACAATTATGAAAGCAAAAGCTATCATTTGTATCATCCACAGACTAAAAACATTCGTGATGTTGATTTTGTGGGGGATGCAATTCAATCATTACTTTCATGTACGATGGAGACATCAATTAGCTCCAAAGACATGTATGATACTTTACTGCTTCTTTTTACAAGTGGATAGTCAAGTGTGGGTCCAAATGAGGCAATTTCTCAGCCTTTATAGGTTTCATATAATGATGCAGATCATTCCATTTCTAATGCAGGTTTACATGATACACTTGTTGAGGAGGCAAAAACTATGACTAAATGGCTAGTCCAGACTTTGCGAGATAGCAAATTGGATGTAGCTCTATCGTATCATACTCGTTCAGGTTCTCATAGATCTTCTTTTGCATTAGATTGCTATGCTATGACTACCTCTAGTCTTTGCGATGAGAATGATCCTGTTTCTTTTGATGAAGCACAAAATTTAGAAAATTGGATGGTTGGCACACAATCAGAGTATGATACTATTATGAAGAGTGGTACTTGGTCTTTATGTGATTTGCCTCAGGTAAAAAGGCCATTGGCACTAAATGGGTATACAAGTTGAAATGCAAGCTTCATGGAACAATTGAGAAGCATAAGTCTAAGCTTGTTGCAAAAGGTTATGCTAAGGAAAGAGGCATTGATTTTGATGAGACCTTTGCACCCACATGTCAAATCACTACCGTTCGTAGCATTTGTGCACTTGCAACTCATCATGGTTGGGATGTACATCAATTGGAAATTAAAATTGCATTTCTGAATGGTGACTTACATGAAGAAGTGTACTTATTTCAACCCCATGGTTTTGTGCAAAAAGAGCATGAAAACAAAGTGTGCAAGTTGAAAAAGGCACTATATGGTTTGAAGCAAGCACCACGTGCTTGTATGAAAAGATACATGCCTACTTGATTGCACATGGTTTTGAGAATAGTCCAATTGAGATCACCTTATGTGTTAAGCGTGCAAATGATGTGCTTTAGATCATTCTTGTCTATGTTGATGACATGCTACTCATTGGTCCTAATGAGAAGCATATTGCTGATTTTAAGGCTGATTTGCATGCCTCTTTTGAAGTGTCACATTTGGGGCATTCACATCAATATTTGCACATTCAATTTTTGCATATTGATGATGAAATAGTTTTGTGTCAAACAAAATATATTGACACATTATTTCAATGTTTTGGCCTTGAAGATTGCAAACCTATTGCCACTCCTATGGAAACACATTTATAGTTGAGTCTTCATGATGTTGGAGATGCATTTGAACATTGTCTCTATCAATAGGCTGTTGGATGCTTGATTTACCTATGCATTATGCGGCTTGATATTCAGTTTGTTGTTTTTGAGATGAGCATGTTTATGCATTGCCCAGGTGTCAAGCATTGGCAAGCAGTTAAGCGCATCTTTCACTACTTGACTGGTACCCAGCTACTTGGATTGTTTTATCCCAAGGGGGGATCACTACCACTAGATTTACATGCTTTTTCTTACTCTAATTGTGATGGTTGCTATGCCACATGTGTCCACCAATGGTTTTTGCTTCATGCTTGGTAGCTCATGCATACCTTGGTTGAGTAAGAAGCAGCCTACTGTGGCCACTTCTAGTTGTAAGGCTGAGTATAGGGTAGCTTTCATAATGCCTGTTGTGTGTGTATTGCTCAAATGCCTTTTGGATGATTTGCGTGTTGGTCAGTCCCGTGCCATCACCTTCCTCACTAATAGTCTTAGAACATTGGCAATTGCGAAGAACCCTATGTTCCATGCTCGCACTAAGCACATTGAGGTGTACTATCATTATGTCAAGGAGTTGTTCTATGCTAGAGAGATCATCTTGGCATATGTGCACACACAAGAGAACATTACAGATCTTTTCAAAAAGGCTCTACCTAGGGAGAATTTTGAAGCTTTCTGCAAAGCTTCGGGCTTGTTTCCTTTTGTGGATTGATTCCACATAGATTGGCACTTCCCTATACATGAGTGCCAAGTCCTTGTTCACCGCATCACTCCTAAGGGGGATTTGTAAAAATATTTTGGTAATGATGTGTGTGAACACACTTAGGACCATCACAACGCTTTTTCCCCTCTTTAGGAGTTTTTCCCCCCTGGCTCATAACCCTAACAGGTTAGTTATCTTTGTACATTCACTTGATAATACATTCGATATTGTGTGTTGTGCTCAAAGCTTCTTCTTCTTCTTCTTCCTCTTCCTTGTGCTTCTCACGTGCTTCCACATGCCTCTAACTCCAACAACTTTGTGAGCTTCTACAACACGTCCGATCATGAATCTTAGACCCATTCCCTTGTTCTATATGTGAATCTAGGCTTGGCTTCAAATGGCATCCCAAGAGAAATACCATCGAGTTATAAAACTTTGACTCATGGCATAATCTAGAAATGTAGATCTCGATGGACTTGTTAATCTCAATCTAGGTAGGCTACAAATATAAATCAATGACTAGTCACAAATATAGATCCATTGAATCTTCCAAATGTGAATCCAAGCCTAGTGCATATGTGAACTCAATAGCTTACCCAAATGTGAATTCATAAACTCAAATTTCATGTGAATATGTAGCTTGATACATATGATTTTATGAAGTAATTCATTCACTATGGATAATTTTATATCTTTATCAAGAAGTAAAAGTGATAATAAGGAGGTTTTTACGATTCAAACATCAATTATCACATTGACCATACTCATTATATTGGGATCCAAGAGATGCTTCCACGTGCTAAATGAAATTCTATGTTTAGCCACTTATTCTAAAAGAGACAATTCTAGTTGCACTATACCTCCATTTGAGAGAATATCATTTTTTCACCTTCTTCAAAAGGAGTGGCTCAACCTGCAAACTTTTTTCTGAGCCTTTCTTTAGAATACAATGTTGTCATATCCCACATTGAATCTAGCAAATTCAAACTATAGGAAATGGTCAATTTTATCTCAAAATGACTACAAATATTCCAATCATTGAAAAACTTATGTTGACTTAGAAAGCACGTAGCAACCTCTTAGATAATGCAAGACAACAAAATGTATAGAAATAACATATTATATTATTGTCTCATTCCCTTCTACAAGGATCACGTTGCCACATATTCTTTCATTCATAAACTTAATTAGTCAATCCATGCATGGTGATGAACTTCTCTTTCATGACCTATTGAAGCTAGCGAAACGTTTTGCCCCCCTCTTCATCCAACTAACTAGTTATGTGACTTCATTGATGAGATCACCTAGGTCAATCCAATCATGTGAATCTTTTGCCGTACTACATGGGTCTAAGGGGTAGAACCCTTGGATTTTTAGGTGTAAAACCCTTGAGATTTATTGTTTATTACCCTTATTCTTTTAGACGGCATTTGATTTCATGTGATTTCCTAAGCTTGAGAAACATTTGATCAACTTAGGGACCCATGTGATGGAAGTTACACATGTCCCTTGTTGTTTAGTAACCCCCTTTGGCTTAGAGCTATATTGGAGGGGTTGCTTGGGTGGAAACGTGCATCTCTCACCCTTTGTTGGGCTTTGAGGTATGCATAAGCACACAAAGAACACAAGGAAGAAGAAGATGTTTGGATCACAGCACAACACTAAATGAATTTCCAAGTGAATGTACAAGGATAAGTGACCTATTATGGTTATAGGTGTACATACAAGCTAGGGGAAAAAACCTCCTAAAGAGGGAAAAAAGTGCCTCGGTGATCCTACATGTGTTCACACACATCACTAGAAATGATCCCTCCTTCGGATAAAACAACCCAAGTCGCCACATACCACGCAAGTAGTAAAAGATGCACATAAGTGTCTGCCAATGCTTGACACCTAGGCAATGCATAAATCTGCTCATATGAGAGACAAGAAACTAAATATTAGGTCAAGTTATGCGTAAGTGAATCAAGCATCCAATAGCCTACTAACAGAGAACAACGTCAAATGCATCTCTAGCATCATGAAGACTCAACCATAAACCTATTTCCATAGGAGTGGAAATAGGTTTGCAATCTTCAAGGCCAAAAAACTGCAATCAATATACTTTGTTTCACACAAAGATATTCCCCCATCAACTTGCATAAATTGAATGCCCAAATAATTATGCAAATGCCCCAAATTTGACATCTCAAAAGAGGCATGCACATTATCCTTACATTCAACAATATGTTTCTCACTAGGACTAGTGAGTAGCCTATCATCAACATACACAACAATGATCAAAAGTACATTACCTACATGCTTAACATATAAGGTGCTCTCAGTTCAACTATTCTCAAAACCATTTGCAATCTGATAGGCATGTATCTTTTCATATCAATCATGTGGTGCTTGCTTCAAACCATATAATGCCTTTTTCAACCTGCACACTTTGTTTTCATTCCCTTTCTGCAAAAAACCATGAGGCTGAAATACATACAATTCTTCATGTAAGTCATCGTTCAAAAATGCAGTTGTTATGTCCAACTGATGTGCATTCGAACCATGATGAGCTGCAAGTGTACAAATGTTATGAATGATGGTTATTCGACGAGTCAATGCAAAGGTCTCATCAAAATCAATGCCGCTCTCTTGAGCATAACCTTTTGCAACAAGACTAGCCTTCCACTTGTCAATTGTTCCATCAAGCTTACCCATTTAGTGCCAATGGCCTTTTTGCCCAGAGGCAAATCACATAAAGATCAGGTACTATTCTTCACAATAACATCATATCTTATTGCATATCAGCCATCCAATTTTTTTAATTTTGTGCTTCGTCAAAAGAAATAGGCTCATTATCATCACAAAGACTAGAGGCAGCCATCACATAGCAATTTGATGCAAAGGAAGCATAATGAGATCATGAACGAGTATGATAAGACAAAGGTGCATCTAATTTGCTATCTCTTAAAGTTTGCACAAGCCATTTAGGCATAGTTTTGGCCTCCTCTATATCAACTCTTTCATCAACAATTGCATCATGTAAATTTGCATAAAAAATGGGATGATCTACATCATCGTGTGGAGCTTGTAAAGGTTGAGAAATTGCCTCATTTGGACCAATGCTTGACTGTCGACCTATAAAAAGAGGCATCAAAGTGTCATACAAATCTTTGGAGCTAACTGACTCCTTAGTACATGAAGGTAATGGTTGAATTTCATGTTCCACAAAAATAGCGTCATGGCTAACCAAAATGATTTTAGTCTATGGATGATATAAACAATACCTTTGCTTTCAAAATTGTACCCAAGAAAAATACATTTCACTACTTTATCATCCAATTTCTTACATTGTATTTCAAGCACTAATGCATATGTAGACAACCAAAGACATGCAGATGAGCAATAGATGGCTTGCAACCATGCCAACCTCATATGGAGCGATAGGTTATAATGCTTTGGTGGGACACCTATTAAGCACATATGTTGCACACATAATAGCCTCAAGCCAAAAACTATGTGGTAAAGCCTGACTTTTGACCATACACCTTGCCATCTCCATGAGAGACATGTTCTTTCTTTCTACAACTCCATTTTTATAGGTGTATATGATATTGTACACTAATTTTTTATCCCACACTCAAGCAAAAATGCATTAAAATCAAAGGACATGTATCCCTACCCTTGATCGGAATGAAGGGTGCCCAATTTACATACTAGCATATTTGAAGCACAAAAATACTTTGGACTTTGCTTTCAATGGATAAACCCATGCATGCCTGGAAAAATCATCAATGAAAGCTATGAAGTAAAGGTATCTCCCAAAAGACAGTGTTTTCATAGGACCATATGCATCACTATGAACAAGCTGCAATTTATGAGCAGCTCTAACTAAATCATCTTTAGGGAAGGAAGATCACTGCATATTTCCCAAAATATAGCCTTCACATACATGTTTACAAGGTTCCTCAAGTTTGGCGGAGAGGAAACCATATCAAATTTCTACAGGCATAGCAAACTAGCATATACAGATAGGATCCCTCTTTTGAATAAAGAGGCAAATTAGAGAGATGAAGACCATGATCAATGAGATTGATCATGGGGCATGAGGGAAACCCCAAGGTACGTATCTCCACTTTTTACGGAGGACTAAAATGCTTTTAAGGGGGTGACATTGTATGACTACATGGGATTTATTGCTTATTTACCCCCATTTGAAGGGTCTTGAATGTTGGCTGAGTGAGTGAGTGAGGAAGCATGAATAGAAGTACACACGAGTGAAGAAGGAGACCGGAGCATAGAGACACACGATGGCCGAAAGAGCTCTTTGTCGATAGATGATCAGTAGTATGAGAAAGAATGTAGTGAGAGCATAAGTGAATCCCTAAGTACAAAGTATCACCACATATGAGTATATCATTTATATGTGAGTATATGAAAAAAAAACATCAAGCCAACACTAGAGTAAAAAGTGCCCATGTATAGGGAAATTATTCACATCAAAGCTACTTGAGGGATGCATAAGTGTAACAAACCCCATGGAGCAAACAATATGAACACATACGAGTGAAAAATCAACCCCCACAAGGTAAACAACCTAAATCTTTGCAAAAAACTTCAAATTTTTCTTGTGGAAGAGCTTTGCTGAATATGTCTGCCACATTATCTTGTGTAGGCACATAATACCGAATCAATATCTCCAACATGAATGCACTCTCTGACATAATGATAATGATCCTCAACCTGCTTTGTGCATGCATGAAACACCTAATTTTTTGCAATTGTCAATGCACTCTAACTATTAGTGAGAATATGTGTAGGTGCATCAATCTCCATGCATAGATCCATCAATAGGCATCTCAGCCATATACACTCCACTGTAGCTATGAATACTACCCTATACTAAGCTTCACAACTTGATATGGTCATAGTAGGTTGCTTCTTACTCAACCAAGATATGTGTGATCCTCCAAGAAAATAGCAATCACCACTAGTGGACACCCGTGTATCATAACAAATAGCCCAACCACTATTTTTAAAAGCATGCAAGCATAGTTGAACATATTTTCCATAAAAAATACCCAAAATCAAAGTGCTATTGAGAAATATAAGCACACATTTTACCACTTGCCAATGCTTAGTGCCAAGGCTTTGCATAAATTGGCTTAGCTAGGAAACTACATATGGTATGTCTGGCCTTGTGTTACATGCATATATCAAACATCCCATAGCTTGTTGATAAAGAGAAGTATCACATGCATCATGTTCATCATCAATTGATAACCTAAATGACATTTCCATTGGTGAGTTCCATGCTCCACCCTTTTGTCCAAGTCTACTTTCATTCTCATGCAAGCCCATTTATCCTACATACAAGAGAATTCTCCCAAACTCCATATAAGTAAGGCCTCCCATCATTCTTCACAAGCTCATTTGCTCAAGGTCTTGGAAAAAGTGCCATCACTCTCCTCATGGAGTCTTCATGCTCATAGAGCATTGTACGTAAGTCATTTCTATTTTATTCATTCATCATGTTTTGTTATCTTTTGATCCTTCCTCCATAACTTAGTTGTGTGTATGTGAGTAGAGTAGGAGTAGTGATTTGTTATTTCAACATGGTATCAAAGCATAGGTTAATTACTTTTCTTTTGATTTTTTCTTTCATTAGTTTCATCATTTACATCTACCCTATTCTTAATCCCTCCCTCCCTCTCATATCACATATTTACAATAAGAGTGCATCTAAGCACTAATAGCAGTTTTCATTAAGCATAACTATCACATTTTTCTTTAGCTTTCTTATCACCACCATTTTATCCAATCTTTATCACAAACATGTTTTTACGCAGTATTTGTATTTCTCATTCCCTTGTTACAAATTTACCATTTCATAGAGAGTTGCATCATGAGCTTTTGTGCTTCGTAATATGTTTTTCCCATTAGTCATTCTTGATGCATTTTTTTCCATAAAATTCTTTATTTGCATCAGTCCATATATTTCATGTTGGGTGTGTGTAGAAGTGTGAGAGACACACAAAAAGCACACACAAGGAGCACAAACGCAGCAAGACACACGAAGATGATGATGGTTGGAATAGCTCTCTCTATTGATGATAAAAACTGAACTGAAGTAAGAGTTGAATGATATCCCTAAGTACAAAGTACCACCACATATGAGAGTATCAAGTATGTGGTAACATGGGGAAAAAACCTCTAGCCAACACTAGAGTAAATTTGCCTAACATGATGTATATTTGCCTTGGTTTAGCCCTTGATTTACCCTGGACTATGCTTGAACCCTTGGTTTTAACATTTGGGGTATTTATTCATATGAGCTCCCAGTTGAATGGTTGTGAACCGTAGGCTTGATTTATCCTAAAGTGTGGGAACCTTAGTCTTGGCCAAACCTAAGGATATGCACCCCTTTACCCTAGAGGTATATATATGGGTTGAGTTGGATGGGTGGAGACGTACTATCTCTCACTTGTGGTGACCTATCTAGGTAGTTAGTTAAGTCTTTAACATTTGTATCATGAGTTGAGGTTCCTTCTTTCTATTTTCTTCGTGCAAATTTCCTTAGTTTTTTTTAGCCTTCCAATTGAAGTCATCATAAGGAGTGAGTGCCCTGATATTCTCATTTAAGAGAGCAAAAGGATTTCCAATGTGACCTCCTCCAAGGGAGGCCATGACCTAAGCAAACCCCCTTCAAGTAGCCCACAGGCATGCCAAGAGAGGTGCCCATCAGAATGCCCATGTGCAACCATCATATGAACTCAACAGGGTAGATGCAAGCTGTGAGGGTTTGCATTCTCTCAACCTTCTTGTTTATTGATATAATGTTGAAGCTCGCATGCATCATATGGCCTAGCATGGCACAAACAAACTCACATATGCGATTAAGGTTGTGATCTCATCACCCCACACATATAGGAAATGAGCACATTGTTCTCTGAAGTTTACTTAGAGGATCCGAAAGCTCATCTATTTCTTTAAGACTTCCAAGTAATCAAGTGGTCACTAGGAGAAGAACAAGATAACCTAGAAAAAGACTGGTTTTAAATATCTCTTTTCTCTTTCCTTCTGGAGGGAGGAGACATCACACATTTCTTTTCAGAAAATAAGAGATATGTTTATCACTAACGAATAAAGAAGAGAAGGAAGACGTGGAGTTCTATGACGAGGTGTGGGTTCATCAATGAGAACTTCAACCAAGGAGAACCTCCAAAGCTAAGTATTTCTTTTTCATTTCATTTGATGGAATAATTGGATATTTCAATTTTCAAAGAAAATATTTATGCATCTTTCTGTATGCCAACCTATATGGAAGCAAGCGAAACACAATTTTGATGGTGTATTTTCCACAAAAGCTTTGGCAAGTAGCAAAAAGAGAGGTATTAGAAGAGTGGAACATCAAATGGAGCAAGGAGAAAGAATCATGTTGACTCTCATGTTGGGGCATTTCAAGTCCAAGACAACCAAGTTTCTATGAAGAAGAGGTATGAAGCATTGAAGCTAAGTCATCCTTCTTTTTCTTGCATTTACTTTACTCTTTACAAGTACCTCATAGGTATATGGAAATGATGGGGATGCATAAATAGACTTAATACATATTTGGGTATATACATTGCTTACATGGCATGCATAAGGATGGATAATGAAATGTGAAAGTGCAAGTATGCATATATGCATCCCTATAAATTTTTACAATAGAGTAAATGCATATTTGGGCATACAACTGAGTATACAAATGACCAACAAAGGGTGTTAAAAATAGAAGAAATGGAATGGAACGACCTTTCAACTTCAACATATCCAAGTGGATAAGCTTCCTTATGCAAGGGATTAAAGGATGGGCAAAGCGAAAATGGAGATAAATACCATTTCCATTTTTCCTCATTTATGTTCTCTATTGATATATTTAGGTAGTGATGTGCGTGAACACTCTAGGACCACCGAGGCACTTTTTTCCCTCTTTAGGAGGTTTTTTCCCCTGGCTTGTATATATGCCTATAGCACTAACGAGTTACTTATCTTTATACATTCTAGTGGTAATACATTCAGTATTGTGTGTTGTGCTCCAAGCTTCTTCTTCTTCCTTGTGTTGTTTGCGTGCTTCCACCTACGTCTAACTCCAACAATTGGTATCAGAGAAGGTCGCCACTTCATCTAGTGCATCGTTGACACCTCTCCCGTTGTAATCTCAAAATCACATGAAATTTGGTGAGCATACTCAGACTGTTTTAGAGATCAAAACTGCTTTGCTCTATGGTGCCGAAATCACAATCTGAGCTCGTTTCGGCCTCCGAATGCACTATCGTAGTGCTTGTGCAGGATATTTCATCTTTTTGTGCCAAAGATATATACAAGTTTTGGTTTGCCAATATAAGCATCTCAAAGTCTGCTACAGGTCTAGCAGAACTCGTCAGAGTAGTTCTGTTCAACTTTTTCAGGTACAATCATTTTTCTGCATTCGAGTATTTTAGTCGGTGGCCATGGCTGAAAACAGTGATGTATTACGTATGTTGGCTGTTGAGGATAAGTTGGACGGTAACAACTACCCATTGTGGGCTTATATGATGCGACATGTATTGGTTGCAAATGGACTGTGGAACATTGTGTAAGGTGTTGAAAAACATCCTATTACACCTACAAATATAGGTATTGAAGCTGATGCAAATGGCATTGAAGATGCTGATATTCTTCAAAATTCTTATTCGTGCTGCGGTTTCTCCTGCACCTACTGTAGAGCAAATTCATTGGGATGGTAGATAGTGTTGTCTATCAAACATGCTATTATTCCTCACATTTGCTCTTACAAAATAGCTAAGGATGCTTGGGATACACTTACCACATTGTATCAAGCTAGGAATGAGGCTCGTGTTGCTTACCTCTGAAAATAGATGGAGAGTGAGCATATGAATGAAGGTGATTCTATGGATAGTTTTCTAACAAAGATCAAGGATTTGAAGGAACAATTGATTTCTGCTGATGAAGTTATACCAGATAGCTCACTTGTGCAGACCATTCTTGTTGGGGGATTCTTTGACAAGAAGGAGTTTGAGGGTTTGTAGGAGAAAATGGAAGGACCAAAAGAGAAAATACACCTTGGAAGTCTCTGCCGTTTGATTGATTACAGTAAGAAAAGTACAATGTTTGAAATACAAGATACACCAATACCTCTGTGCACAATCCCGCAGAGTGCCCAATTACAAAATATCCAATATCCCAATGTCCTCTTGCTGCCGACCTCCTCTGCAACAAACCTCCACCTGCTTCAAGCTTCTCCTTGTGCACACCTTGCACCAAGCTTCCACAAAGGGGGAGGAGTGAATACCTGCTGTCGGCAAGCGTACACTGCCAAAGGACCTTGAGATACTTAGGGGAACTATAGCTTAGCACTTCTCTGCACCAAAATCCTTGGTCACTCTCTATGCACCTTGCACTTCCACTTCTGTGCGACGTACTCTGGTGACTCTTGCACTTCCCTCTCTTGCTCCACTTAGCCTATGCTCTCTTGCTTACTCTAACCTTGGTCCAAGAATGGCTCTTGCCTTGATTTGAGTGTGTCGATCACCTACGCTCCTAACTGCAAGTGAATCTTGGTGCTCACTTTGATGTCCCAAGATTGCTCTCACAAGTGGCAGCCAACTACTCACTGTTTTGTCCTGTAGTGACTTTAGTCTAAAACCAAAAAATTTTAATGGGGGGCCATACTTTCTCCTGTGCGTACACTTTGCCGCTTCACATGCCTTCACATTTCCTTTTAATTCTTCACTTTTGCACATAAGGGGGGTTCACCTGAACCTTCCAAAACACTTTAAAACAAACTTTGAACCTTAGGGAAATTAGAGAAAGTACCTCTGCAACCTGCAACCTATTTTCTCCAATTTACCCTTTGTGGACCATTCATTGTGCACTACCTGTGCACTTTGACACCTGCACTTACGCACTTTGACTTTGCACCTATTGACTTTGACCTTTGACCTTGTAGACTTTGACCAGTTGACTTTGACCGTTGACTTTGACTGCAGTTGACTTTGACCAACATGACTTTTATGGGCTCAACAGTTGCCCACCACCTAATGGGCTCTCCGTCCCGGAGAGCATAAGAGTACTGTAGAAGTGGAAGAGGACATCTGAGCAGCAACCAAATCCACCAAAAGTACGGAGCCCTGTTGGGAGGGGAAAGGTGTGGAAGGGGGGGGTGGTGGGAAATGATGGGTAGGGGAGGGTTGGGGGAAATGAAAGGGACCAACCAATACACAGTCATAGTAATAAAATGAACAATAATAGACCCGAGAGTGCACAAGGAACACACCATGAATACTGAACCAGAAGCGCATATAAAAGCAGAAAGGAACAAGGAAACAACTGTCCATAATAAGTACATGAGGTGCCCAGGAACCAATGAGGGGCAACAGATCCAAAAGATAAGTATATGCATCCGACACTAAGCCTCACAACAAAAAGAGGCGAGGATAAAGCAAATGAAACTAGGGAAACCGAAGCGTGTAGAACTCCTAGAAGTAGGCGAGGGCGACGGAACATCTAACTAAGGTGCCGGCGGAGAAGGCGGCCTCTCCCCAGGGGGAACGTCGTCCCGAGGAAGAGGTAAGTCGGGTGAGGCGGGAGGGATGATGGCTGCCTCCTCAGTCATAGCAGCAATCCGGCTCCTGTAGCGGCGGAGATGATCGCGCTCGCGTCGGACCAAGCGACACGCCGGGCTATCACAAATGCCTAAGGCCGCACGCTGGCTGATCTCCATAAGAGCTCGAGTCGCCGTATCAGCCTCATCTCTGTAGCGGTCGCGGTCCTGCTGCATGGCCCGCAATGCCTCGCGCGACGTCTGCCACTGAGCTGCTGCAGCCGCACGAATACGATCAATCGTCTGAGCATACTGCTGGTGAAGCGCAGCCGTCGCGGATACAGAATCAAGAGAGAGACGGGCAGCATCGGCCCCATCGCTCGCTACGACGCTCGCATCTCGAAGTAACCCCAAGAAAGGTGGATCATCGTCGAGGCTAACAGGGATGGAAGGCTGCGATGGGGGAGGTGGGGGTGGTGGTGCCGGAATAGGCTGTGGAAAAATGGGAGATGCTGGAGGCGAGTGATGCGGATGGGAGGTGGAGGCAGACTCAACAGAGATGGCAGGAGATGGAGGGGGCTGGGAGGCAACTGCCGAGGGGGGTGACGGGATGGGTGAGGCAGGGACGGGGGTGGGAAAGGAATCCATCAGCCGGGTACGGACTCTCCGAGCGGGAGGAGGAGGGGAGGCTGTCCTGGAAGGAGGTGGCGGCGGAAGAGAGCAAGGATCCGAATGTAGGGCGACGGATGGCTGAGGATGGGCGTGGGGAGAATGGGCAATGGAATGTGTAAGATGAGGGAGGTCAATACAATGGCTAGATGCTATGGTGCGTGTACCAGGCAAATGGAAAAGCCAAGCTAAGACGGGGGCGGAATAAACAGAAAAGGAACGAGTTCCGCGATGGAGGGCCTCATGGAAACGTCGAGAACGAAGGAGAAATGACTGGAACATGAGTGTCCCATAGGGAAATGGTCGACCATGTAAAAAACAGAAAAGCGGGTCGGCTATATGGATATCATGCAAGGGAAGTTCCGAGGATGGACTACGAAATAAAAAGAAGAAAATGAACGAGTGGAGAACGGCGAGCTGGTAGTGAGTGGGGATGGCATCCACGCCATATAAAGACAAACAGAAAGCGATGGTATCTGCTCGAGATAACCCCGAGTAGAGGGTCTGGGGAGCATGAAACGAAGTGAGGCCCGAACCTATACCCGCAGCTACGACCGCAGGGGTGAGTGAGCCAGAAGGAAAATGAGGGAAATCAAGCAGCGCCGTGCGAATGTCGGACCCCTCTGCCTCGGATAAGAGTAGGGAGGCCAGGCGCCACAGACCAGCCTGACGGAGGCAACCCTCTGGAAGGAGATCTATGAGCGGAATTGGAGGCAAAGCTAAATGCAGGCGGAGGGATGTGGTCGAAGATGGGTCTCTATGGTCAACTATGGACGACGACGGGGGACGGGGAACGGGGGAGGTGGAATGACTACCTGAGCTGCGAGCGGGGTGTCCACTAGACCCATCGGATTGTGTCGGCACTGCAATGTGGGGTGCTGGAACGGGAAGGTGGTGACCAGGGGGAAGAGAGCCGGGGCTATATAACGAGGAACCTGAGAGGGATACACACGGAAGTGAACCCGCGAAGGGCTGGCTACCAGGTAGAGGGATAGGGGTGGAAGGTGTGACAGGGCGTGGGACTGGTGCGCGAGGGACTGGGTGGACAATGGGGGGGAGGGTTGCCCTAGGGGCATGAGAAAGGATCGTGACAGGGACGGGCGGGTTGGGGGCGAGGGGGGCAGAGAGGGACGAGGTCCGAGGAAGAAGGGGGCCTACCTCAGGATGGAGAGTACCGAGAGCCAAAGCCGAAGGGGCAAACTCTGAGTATGCCTCAGTAGCCATGGATGAATCCTGCTGAGGAGCGGAAGATGCCATATGTGCAGACGAAAACTCTGTCACAAGTGCTGAAGCCATGCAATCATAGGAGACAAGGTTGTAAGAAGGCTAATCGATATGGTACATGAGAACTGAGGAAAAAGACCTAAACTGAGACCAAGAACCCAAAAAATGGAACCGGCACGATCAATTATCCTAAAAACGACTATAAGAACATGAAAAACAGAGAGGTGGAATAAGAAAAATAAAAGAAACAAAGAAAGAAAATGCTATACAAAAAAGCAAATACAGAAAAAAGAAAGAAAGAAAAGAAAGGAATAAATAAGGAAATAAAAATAAAATAAAATAAACAATAAAAATAAAAAGAAAGAATAAAAAATAAAAACAAAAATAAAATGGTACCTGGAGTTGCGCACGCTGCCGGCTGAGACGGAAAAAGAAAAAGGGGGGGGCCTTTATATAGGGGGGGGGGGGGGGGGGGGGGGGGCGGGGGGGCGGGGGGGGGGGGGGGGGCGGGGGGGCGGGCGGGCGGGGGGGCGGGCGGGGGGGGGGGGGGAGGGGGGGGGGGGGAGGGGGGGGGGAGGGGGGGGGGGGGGGGAGAGGGGGGGGGGGAGGGGGGGAGGGAGGGGGGGGGGAGGGGGGGGGGGGAGGGGGGGGGCTGGGGGGATTTTTTTTTTTTTTTTTTTTTTTTTTTTTTTCTTGGGACCCCGCAAATTCCCTAGGGGGCTTTTTTTTTTTTTTTTTTTTAATTTTAAATTTAAATTTTTAAATAGCCCAATTTAGAGAAAATCAAGGAAAAATCTGAAAAAAATGCCAAAAAGTGGCCAAAAAATTCTTAAAAAAATTCTGAAAAAATTCTGATGAAATTTTCTTCATGTTGAGCCTAAAATCCTTCATCAAACCACAGAGACCCTCCATTTATTCCTCAAATTGGGCAATAAAAAGACATCGGAAAGGGATAAAAATTGCTAGAAAAATGCTAAAATTGCTAGAAAATTTCCAAAAAAAAGCTTGCTTGGCCGTGGTTTTGAAATATCTTCTAGGATTTCTAAAAACACCAATAACAAAGATGAAATTGATAAGGAAAACTACTAAAACTGAGCAAAATATGATGAGAAAGTTATGTACAACCTGGACATATTTGGCAGTTCCAGGTGATCCATACGTCATTAAGTGTGTTGATGATAGGCCTTCAACCTTGAAATGTTGACCAATGGCAAGGCCTCTCCTTTCAGCGTCTCTAACTCCACAGCTCCCAAGTTTAGCATTGTTTTGACTCTATAAGGTCCTTCCCAATTTGGAAGCCATTTTCCTCTCAGTTGTGTATGAAGGTTAGGTCTATGGAGAAGAACCATCATGCCTGCTTCAATGTTGTTGTTCCACAGGTGTCGATCATGTGCCTCTTTCCTCTTCATCTGAGTCTCGATCAATTGTTTTGTTGCTAGGAGACGAATCTCCTCCACTTTATGTAGTGCCCCTATTCTCTGAGAGACATCACAGTCTTTTTTGCCCTGCATGTATGCTATCTTAGGTGAGCCATGTAAAAATTCAAAGGGCTCAATGGGCAATATTCCATAAACTAGTTGAAATGGAGAATATCCTGTGGCCTCTTTGTAAGCTAACCTGTATGCCCATAGGGTACCTTGATAAGCAATGCCCCAGGAAGTGGGTTGTAACATACATTCCTTCCTTAACATTGAGATCAAAACTTTATTTGTCGATTCAGCCTGTCCATTGGCTCTTGGATAGTAAGCACAAGAAGTCCTATGTAGAATTCTATACCTGTTAAAAATTTCCTGCAGGACCTTATTGACAAAATGTGTACCTTGATCTGTACAAATTTCAAATGGGCATCCAAACCTGCAAATGATGTTACTATAAATGAAATCGGCAACAGTTTGGGCAGTGCAGTCGGGGGAAGCAATAGCTTCAGCCCACTTGGTCGCATAATCTGTAGCTATCAAGAGATATTTCTCTCTTTTTGGAATTGTCGGAGGATAGATGGGCCCTACAAAATCCATCCCCCACTTTTCAAATGGTTGCCAGGAAGTGGAAACAATCAAGGGGTTATGTCTCTGCGTTGTGGGCTTAGGTCCACACCTCTGGCAAACGTCACATGCCTTTCCCCATTCATCTGCATCCTTATATATTGTAGGCCACCATAGACCCGCATCTAATATCCTCTGACTCATAATATGCCCTGGAAGGTGCCCACCACCTGGTCCTTCATGTGCAGAGTGAAGGACTTTCCTCACTTCTTCTTCCTCCAAGCACTGCCTAAGTCTGTCATCCTTTCCCTGTTTATATAATTTATCTTCAAGGAAGGTGTATGGTCTGCTCTTGAGTAGCAATCTCTTCCTTTGCACAGCACTAGCCTTTTCTGGATACATCCCTGTTTTAATGAAATTCTTGATATCATAATACCAACCTTGGGCCTGGACAGCAAACAGGTGAGCATCTGGAGAATCGTCATTGATTCCACTAACTTGCTCCATCATGTTGATTCTGGAAAGGTGATCCGCCATAACATTCTCTTTACCTGGTCTGTGGACCACAGAAAAATCGAACTCTTGGAATAACAATAACCACCTCCATATTCTACCAGTGGCTTGTGGTTTGTTGAGCAAGTACTTGAGAGGTTGGTGGTCAGTTATAATAACGAATTTTACTCCCAACAAGTAATGACGAAATTTTTGGACCGCAAAAACCATTGCTAAGGCTTCCCTTTCAGTGGTGCTGTAATTCCTTTCAGCCTTAGTCAAAATTCTACTAGCATACTGAATTGGTCTGTCCATCTTAAATTCTTCACTAGGTTGTGTCAAAACTGCCCCCACTGCATAGGCGCTGGCATCTACATGTATATGAAAGATTCTTGACCATTCAGGTGTGATCAAAATAGGAGCAGACACTAACCTGGACCGCAATGTTTGATATGCTTTTTCTTCCTCTTCTTCCCATTTAAAAGGTACTTCCTTACCTGTAAGTCTAGCCAGAGGTCTAGCTATCTCTGCATACATTTTAATAAACCTTCTATGGTATCCAGTATGCCCCAAAAAACTCTGGATCTCTTTAGGGGATTTAGGTTTAGGCAACTTTAAGATAGAAATGATTTTGTCAGGATCCGGGGCCATACCTTTAGCTGACACCACATGTCCTAAGAGAGTTCCTTCTGTCACAAGAAAATGACATTTGTTTGGATTGAGCTTTAACTTAGTTTCTCTGCATCTTTTGAAAACATTATGCAGTTGCCTCAGATGGTGGTCCAAACAATCTAGAGGAGTTTCTTTGTGAGATCCTGAAAACGAAGAGAAGTCATCCATGAAGATTCTAAGTGATTCCAGCAATAGGGGGCCAAAGATGAGATTGACCGTTCTGTTAAAGGTGGCTGGGGCATTTCTGAGCCCAAATGGCATTTTTACATACACATATGTTCCCCAAGGTGTGATAAAAGCAGTCTTTTCTCGATCCTCTGGGTGTATTGATATTTGATTATAGCCACTGAATCCATCCATAAAGCTATATAAGGCATGCCCAGCTACTTCTTCAATGACCTGTTCTGCAAAAGGCATTGGGAAACCATCTGGAATGGTCACCTTATTGAGTGCTCTAAAATCAACACAAATTCTGATTTTATTAGTATTCTTCTTTGGTACTATAACCATAGGGGAGAGCCACTCTGAGTGTTCTACAGGAATGATGATTCCTGCATCCTCCATCTTCTGGATTTCCACATAGACAGCTTCAGCATATTTTGGGTTAAGTCTATAACTCTTCCCTCTTATAGGTTTTGCTCCATCAACCAGAGGGATTCTATGCTCTCCATAAGTTGCCGGCACTCCTTCTAAGTCTTTATAATGCCAAGCAAAAACATCTATATATTTGGTCAAGAATGATTTTACCTTTTCAAGGAGCCCTGGGTGGCTCCACAACCAAGTGGCCACCAAAACTGGCCGATCATTGTCTTGATTGCCTAATTGTATTTCTTGGACAGGATTTCTCTCTACCAGAGTATCCTCCTTCTCCTCTCCTTCCTTGTCTTTGTCTTCTAGCTTTTCTTGCATTGCTTCATAAGCAGGGGTGTTTTGGATTTCAATCTCTTCTTCCTTATCCTGCATCCATCCTATAGGTATTTCTTGAATTGGAAAAGAACACTCTTCGCTAGAATCTTTTACCTTGCCTTTAGCTTTATTAACTTCATTTTCTGTAGTAGTCATATCCTCCTCAAAAATGCATTTGAGGGTTGTCTTCCTGCCCCTTCTGTGGTTTGTAATGGGCTCTCCCAATCCATCAACCTGGACTTTTTCCTTATCTTCATCATAACCTTCAATTGTACAACAATTATTAAGAAAAATTCCAAAACAAGAGGAAGAGTTGCCTGCTTGGAGCCAATTTAGAATATCCTCTTCTTCCTCAAAATCTATTTGGGGTTGATCCTCCGATTCTGTTTCCATGCAAATGCCAACTGCTTGCATCATGCTAGTGTTTCCTTGATTATCTGGGCCCTCTTCTAAATGAATCTGTGTCAGCTCCTGCCCTTTCTTTTGTACCCACATAGTATCCTTGCCCCAATCATGAATGACACTTGCGTGCCTCAGCCATGGTCGTCCAATTAAGAGAGGAAATCCTCCTTCAACCTGGGGTAATCTTAAAACCACAAAATCCAGGATGAATAAATTACCTTGTACTTCAAGTGGAACTTTTGGGATTACTCCCAAGGGCCTTACTTTGCTCTGATCTGCCAAAGTGACAGTGAAATTTGCAGGCCTTGAAGGGTGGAGTCCAATTCTTTTCATTGTATGTTCAGGCATCAAGTTAATGCCAGAACCACCATCCACAATAACTCCTTTAAATTCATGACCCTTGATAGATACTGTCAGCCGAGGACTTTTATAATCTGTCAGGGGTGCTTCCCTTACAATTTTTCCTTCATGTACAACAGCAGTCTTTGCCACCAAACTTGTAGTGGAAGCTTCATAAATTATCTGCAAGAGTTCTGACCTGAACTTCCCATCCATCTTTATTAAATCAAAAATACTAACCTCCTTTTTCATGGACTTGAGCAGTCTGGAGGCTTCTGATTCCTTAAGAGCTTGGGCTCCATTTGACTTATCCAACTCCTCATGAGCCCTGCTGAATGCATGTCCAATGGCATCACTGGTACCTGTGCAATTTTCCTTTTGCCTTGTGTCTGCACTTGTGGTGGCTAGGTCTTCGGACACACCTTTGTCTCTGTTTAATCCATTAAGCAATGATTCTTGACCCATGTCCACTGGAGCCATCCCCTTGCTTCTTGTCTGCACAGTAAAAGAGTCAATTTCCTCTAACTGCACCACCCTGGTAGATGGTGATGGCACCTTAACTTGATTTGCCATTTCTTCTTCCTTCACAGAAATCATTTGGATATGGGGCCCTGATGAAGAGGCTTGATTCTTAGGACAACCATATGTATAATGGTCTCTGGCCTCAGGGCAGTTCCTGCAAGGAGGTGCATTCTCTGGTAGGGTGCACCTACTTTGGTAGTGCCCACATTCTCCGCACCTAAAACAGATTATTGGCCTCCTAGGCCCATTTCCAAAATTATTTCTCTGTCTAGGGTTATAGTTGTTACCTTGATTTTGTGCAGCCATCACATTTGTGGTTGTTGGGGGTCCTCCTTGGGTCCAGTATGTCGTTGCAGGCATTCCTCTTGATTGGCATTCATGGGCCTCATGGCCAACCTTCCTGCATAATTGGAAAGTTACACTTAACAGAGGGCACTCACTTACTATATGCCCTTGTTTGCTGCACATGGAACACCAAAGACCACTCTTGATGCCTCCTCCTTTGAGCTCCTGCAACTCCTGTCGCAGCTGAGCTAATTCCTCTGCCTGGGCTTCCTCTTCCTTTTGGAGCTTGAGTGCTTCAATCTCCCTTCTCAATTGAGCCACAGCACTCTCCTCCTCTTTGTAGGGCTTATTTCTCTTTAAGCCCTCCAACTCCCTCCTCAGCTGGGTCACTAGATCCTCCATGTCTGTACCATATGTTGGTGGTGAAGAAGTTGTCCCATATTGGTGCCTTATTTGCTCCAGTCTTGTAGCCGTGGTGATGAACTCCTCTATGGAGGCTGTAGGTAATACTAATTCCTTTATTTTGCATTGAGTGGCTACTGGTAGGGGCTTGGCTAACCATTTCTTGACAAAAAAATCATGGGGTGGATCTGGTAGTTTGGCCATTAGTGCTTTGGCTCTGGTCACAAATTCTGGGAACTTTTCTTCTGGACCCAATCTCAAGTTCTCTAGCTCTTCTATGATAATCTCTGCTGTGTTCCCCTGCTGGAATTGATTTCTAAAAGCATCCTTCATCAAATCCCAAGTGGTAAAGTGGTTTTCAGCAAACTGGCTGAACCACTTGTCTGCCAGTCCTTCCAATGTGGCTGGGAAGAGTATCAAGAAAGCGTCTTCCCTACCCATTAGCCCCCTAGTCTTACATAAGGCAAGAAATCGTCGAATGTGCTCATCTGGGTCCTCCTGGGCTAAACCCCTGAAGGAGGGAAATTTTATGTTTAATCTGGAGAGCAAGATTTCTAGGTCCACCTGTCCTGCCATGCTTCCTACCGATGAAGTCGATGAAAGTGGACTCGATGATCTTCTGTTCGTCTTTCTTCTTGTCTGCTTGCACTTGATTCTCAAGGTTTGTGACCGGGTCGCGGTCATGAGCTATGCATAGTCCACTTAAAATGAGACACTTGATAAAAGTATGCACCTTTTGGCCCACTGGAGTAATGTTGTCGACACTGGAATATTGTCCTCCAATGGCAATATATAGCCTCCTATGCTCAAAGCTCCTTGGAAGTCCCACCGGGCGTGCCAAATTTGTTGGGGGATTCTTTGACAAGAAGGAGTTTGAGGGTTTGTAGGAGAAAATGGAAGGACCAAAAGAGAAAATACACCTTGGAAGTCTCTGCCGTTTGATTGATTACAGTAAGAAAAGTACAATGTTTGAAATACAAGATACACCAATACCTCTGTGCACAATCCCGCAGAGTGCCCAATTACAAAATATCCAATATCCCAATGTCCTCTTGCTGCCGACCTCCTCTGCAACAAACCTCCACCTGCTTCAAGCTTCTCCTTGTGCACACCTTGCACCAAGCTTCCACAAAGGGGGAGGAGTGAATACCTGCTGTCGGCAAGCGTACACTGCCAAAGGACCTTGAGATACTTAGGGGAACTATAGCTTAGCACTTCTCTGCACCAAAATCCTTGGTCACTCTCTATGCACCTTGCACTTCCACTTCTGTGCGACGTACTCTGGTGACTCTTGCACTTCCCTCTCTTGCTCCACTTAGCCTATGCTCTCTTGCTTACTCTAACCTTGGTCCAAGAATGGCTCTTGCCTTGATTTGAGTGTGTCGATCACCTACGCTCCTAACTGCAAGTGAATCTTGGTGCTCACTTTGATGTCCCAAGATTGCTCTCACAAGTGGCAGCCAACTACTCACTGTTTTGTCCTGTAGTGACTTTAGTCTAAAACCAAAAAATTTTAATGGGGGGCCATACTTTCTCCTGTGCGTACACTTTGCCGCTTCACATGCCTTCACATTTCCTTTTAATTCTTCACTTTTGCACATAAGGGGGGTTCACCTGAACCTTCCAAAACACTTTAAAACAAACTTTGAACCTTAGGGAAATTAGAGAAAGTACCTCTGCAACCTGCAACCTATTTTCTCCAATTTACCCTTTGTGGACCATTCATTGTGCACTACCTGTGCACTTTGACACCTGCACTTACGCACTTTGACTTTGCACCTGTTGACTTTGACCTTTGACCTTGTAGACTTTGACCAGTTGACTTTGACCGTTGACTTTGACTGCAGTTGACTTTGACCAACATGACTTTTATGGGCTCAACAATTCTGAATGGTCTTCCCGATTCATAATAGAGTTTTGCTTCTCCTCTTCGTTTGATGATGAAAGGGAATCCAAATGCATTGTCATTTGAAGAGTTATTTTTTATTCTATTGCAAGAAGATTAGTCTAGGTAGAACATGTCCATTATGCGTGTAGCAAATCAAGCTTTCCTGGCTAGTTGAAAGGCAAAGGAAAATGGAGCTCTTCTACTAGTAAGCAAAAATTTGCAAATGCTGCACATTTGAAGAAGGAAGACAAAGATGAGAAGAAATCAGAAAGGTAGAAATTTGTTTTGCAAATACTATAAAGCAAATGATCATGTCATTAAGAGCTATCCAAAACTAGATGCTAAAGAGGCAAAGAAGAAAGAGGCCGAAATGGTTGTTGCAAAGGCCTCTACATCGAAAACATAGTATGCTAATATTTTGTAGAATGAAGAATGGGTGTTTACTACTATTTGCAGTTTTGACCTATCTTCTCATGAGTAGTGCATGTCTATAGTAGACTCAGGTGTTTGGTATTTTGATAGTGGGGCAACCAAACATATTACCTCGCAGTGCAGTTTCTTCACTTCACTTGAGCCTACCCCTACAGGGAATACTATCATATGTGCTAACAACTCCTCTTATCCTATCATGGGAGTTGGTAAAATCATTCTGACTACTACTGATGGTAGTTCTTTCACCTTGTCAGATGCTTTATTTGTGCTAGGGATCAAGAAAAATCTGTTATCAGTTTCAGCATTAGCCAAGATTGGCTTGGTTGTGAGATTTGTTGATGAGAGATGTACAATTCATGAAATGTCAAATGGAGACATGATTATTGCTTCTGGCATTTTATGTCATGGGATGTATAAGATCATAGACTATGAAAGATTTGTGAATGATTTAGCATGTGTAGTACATGATTCTCAGGCTATGTCAGATGCAAAGCTTTGGCATGCATGCTTTGGTTATCGAAATTTTGCTAGTTTGCTACGCCTGCAGAAATATGAAATGGTGTCCTCTTTGCCCACACTTGAGGCACCTGGGAAACATGTCTATGAAGGATCTATTTTGGGCAAAATGGAGTGTTCCTCCTTTCCAAAAGATGGTTTAGTTCGGGCTACTAAAAAATTGTAGCTTGTACATAGTGATGTTTGTGGTCCTATGCAGACACCTTCTTTTGGAAACTATCTTTAATTTGTGACTTTCATTGATGACTTTTCTAGGCATGCATGGATATATCCACTCAAAGCAAAGTCCAAAGTGTTTATGTGCTTCAAACAGTTTTTGGTTTTGGCTAAAAATCTGTTAGCATGTAAAATGGGCACCCTCCATTCTGATCGAGGGGGGGAATATATGTCTTCTAACTTTAATGCATTTCTGGCTGAACGTGGGATAAAGCAATAGTGTACAGTGCCATATACACCTCAACATAATGGAGTTGCTGAACGAAAGAATAGGTCACTCATGGAGATGGCGAGGTGTATGGTCAAGAGTTAGGCTTTACCACATAGTTTCTTGCTTGAGGCTATCATGTGTGCAACATATGTACTTAACAAGTGTCCCACTAAAGCACTGTAGTCTATCACTCCATATGAGGCTTGGCATGGTGGCAAGCTATCTGTTGCTCATCTTCATGTTTTTGGTTGTCTGGCATATGCATTAGTGCCTGAACAACATCGCAGGAAATTAGATGATAAAGCAACAAAATGTTTTTTTTTTGGTACAGTTCTGAAAGCAAAGGCTATTGTGTGTATCATCCACAGACTAAACATATTTTGGTTAGCCATGATGTTGTTTTTGTGGAAGATGCTATTCAGCCTTTACTTTCATGTACAAAGGAGATATCCGTTAGCTCCAAAGACATGTATGATACTTTCTTGCCTCTTTTTACAGGTGGACGGTCTAGGGCTGGTTCTAATAAGGCAACTTCTTGGCCATTGTAGGTTTCATGTGATGATGCAGATCATTCCATTTCTGATGCAGGTTTGCATGATGCACTTGTTGATGAGAGAGCTGATATTGAGGAGGCAAAAACTATGCCAAAATGGCTAGTGCAGACTTTGCATGATAGCAAATTAGATGCAGCTCTGTCATACCATATTCGTTCAGGCTCTTATAGTGCCTCTTTTGCAACAGATTTCTATGCTATGGCTGCATCTAGTCTCTGTGATGAGAGTGAACCAATTTCATTTGATGAAGCACAAAATTCTGAACATTGGATGGCTGCAATGCAATCTGAATATGATGCTATCATGAAAAATGGTACCTGTAATTTATGCGACTTGCCTCTTGGGAAGAAGGCCATTGACACTAAGTGGGTATGCAAGCTTAAGCATAAACCTGATGGAACAATTGACAGGTATAAGGCTAGGCTTGTTGCAAAGGGTTATGTGCAGGAAAGAGGCATTGATTTTGATGAAACCTTTGCACCTACTTGCCGAATGACTAATGTTCATAGCATATGTGCACTTGCATCTCATCATGGTTGGAATGTACATAAGTTGGACATTAAAACAACATTTCTGAATGGTGACTTGCATGAAGAAGTGTATATTTTTTGGTCTCGTGGCTTTGTGTAGAAAGGGCATGAAAACCAAGTGTGCAAGTTAAAGAAGGCATTATATGGTTTAAAGCAAGCACCACGTGCTTGGTATGAAAAGATACATGCCTATTTGATTGTATATGGTTTTAAGAATAGTCCAATTGAAAGCACCTTATATGTTAAGGGTGCTCATGATGTGCTTCTGATCATTGTGGTGTATGTTGACATGCCACTCCCTGGTTCTCATGACATGCATATTGCTGCTTTTAAGGCTGATTTGCATGCCTTATTTGAGATGTCTGATTTGGGGCATTTGCATCACTATTTGGGCATTCAGTTTATGCAAGTTGATGGTGGAATGGCTTTGTGTCAAACAAAATATATTGACACATTATTGCAACATTTTGGCCTTGAAGACTACAAACCTATTGCCACTCCTATGGAGACAGGTTTACTATTGAGTCTTCATGATGTTGGAGATGCATTTGATGTTGTTCTCTATCAATAGGCTTTTGGATGCTTGATTTATTATGCATTACTCGACCAAATATTTAGTTTGCCATTTCACAGATGAGCAGGTTTTTGCATTGCCCATGTGTCAAGCATCGGCAGGCAGTTCAGCGCATCTTTCGCTACTTAAGTGGTACCCGACTACTTGGATTATTTTATCCCAAGGGGGGATCACTACCGCCAGATTTGCATGCTTTTTCTGATAGTGATTGGGCTGGTTGCTATGACACTCATGTGTCCACCAATGGTTTTTGCTTCATGCTTCATAGCTCATGTATATCTTGGCTGAGCAAGAAGCAGCCTACTGTGGTCACTTCCAGTTGTGAGATTGAGTATAGGGCAACTTTTACAGCGACTATTGAGTGTGTGTGGCTCAGATGCCCTATGGCTGATTTGGGTGTTGGTCAGTCTTTTGCCACCACCATCTTCACTGACAGTCAGAGCGCATTGACAGTTGTAAGGAACTCTATGTTCCATGCTTGCACTAAGCAGATTGAGGTGCATTATCATTATGTCAGGAAGAGGTTCTCTGCTTGGGAGATTAGCTTGGCATATGTTCTCACGCAGGAGAACATTGTAGACCTTTTCACCAAGGCTCTACCTATGGAGAAGTTTGAAGCTTTCCACAAAGCTTTGGTCTTACTTCCTTTTGTGGATTGATTCCACATAGCTTGGTACTTCCTTATACATGAGTGCCAGCTCCTTGTTCACCACATCAATCCCAAGGGGGATTTGTTGATATATTTAGGTAGTGATGTGTGTGATTACTCTAGGACCATTGGGGCACTTTTTTCCCTCTTTAGGAGGTTTTTCCCCCGGCTTGTATATATGCCTATAGCCCTAATGGGTTACTTATCTTTGTACATTCTAGTGGTAATACATTCAGTATTGTGTGTTATGCTCCAAGCTTCTTCTTCTTCCTTGTGTTTTTTGCATGCTTCCTCATACATCTAAGTCCAACATTTTCTTTCTTTAGCATGCTAGAAGAATGCATATAAAAAGAACTATGTGAGATCCACTTGGACTTAGAATGATGCATCTAAGTAACGCCATTGAATAGAAAAAGGTTTTTTATTAACATGAAATGTACTCACCTTTGAAAGATGATTAGAAATTGAACATTGAAGGTTCAATATAGCATAGTGTGAATAAGGATGAAGGTCACAATCATGAATTGGATATAGACTCATGTATTAAATGGAATTCTTGTTTTGAATTTCATGCATGCTTCTATTAAATGGAATTCCTAATTTGAATTTCATGCATGCTTTAAAGAGGGGTTCAATTTTTTGAACCTCATGCATGCTTAGCATATAAGTTTTTGACATACATTAAGTATGCATATCACTAAAGTGGATCATGTAAATGGGTTGACGGAATGAGAGAGATATCAAGTTCATGAAGCTTAAGGTGAATACAAGAAATGAGTTCTTCATATGAAGTCAAAAGCATAAAAGAGTAGTGGTACATTGATGTTTGATGGCTCAATAACCATTATCCTTTTATACTTTTTATATAATGAATTAATACAAAAGCCAAAAATTTTAATACAGATAGAAAAACCTTGCTTTGAGTCCAATTTATGAATTCTCAAGTTCCATAAAACCCATGGCATGCATCCTCATCAAGGCTAAGGACTTACACTAAAAATCATGCGATGTTTCTCTTCTTATTAACCATTAGCTAGTGATAATTAGGATTTGGATTGAAAGACATCCAAAAAAGAAACTAAAGAGTTTATGATACCCTAACACACAATGATGGGTTAAGCTGATGAAGTTCAAAGGTCTAAAGAACTTAAACGGTTGATCATTGAGGACAATTATCACACTAATGGGGGAAGAGAATGTCATAAAGTGACAAACTAAGGCAAGAAATGGTCGAACCATTTGATACCTTTGAACAAAACTTATTTCTTCCCCAATAAGGTTCTCCTTTTATGAAAAGAAGGATGATCCATTTGAAGCTTAGAAAGAAAATTGCTTCTAGTGCAAAGAGTTATAAAATCATTAATGCATATCTGAAGAAGAGAAATAGTTAAAGTTTGAGAGAAAATCTAAAAAACACTAGTCCATCACATGCTTTATGAATGAGAAGCTAATTACCAATGTGGTTAAAGATATAAACATTTGGCTAAGCTTATGATTGACACATGAATATATCCTTTGAGGCAGATGCCTACTCATGTCAATAGATAATATCTAACAAGAGAATACTAGCTCTATTATCAAATGGCATAAACATAAATACCCTTGATTGCATATGATCAAAGAATGAAGGGTCAATCTTCAAAGTCTTTTCAAGAATACTTGGTGAGAACATAACTTACAAGCATGTTGATTTTACTTGATTAGACTAAGATGAAAGTTTTCTCGGTAAGTAATCTCCGAGTAAGAGCTAAAGTTTTCTACACTAAGATGAGAGTGTAAACCGGATGGTATGTGACATCTAGGTTTACACTACCATTAAAGTGGATTCGATGGTATGGGATGTTGATATATTTAGGCAGTGATGTGTGTAAACACATTAGGACCATTGGGGCACCTTTTTCCCTCTTTAGGAGGTTTTTTCCCCTTGCTTGTATATATGCCTATTGCCCTAACGAGTTACTTATCTTTGTACATTCTAGTGGTAATAGAGTGAGTATTGTGTTTTGTGCTCCAAGCGTCTTCTTCTTCTTCTTCCTAGTGTTGTTCCCGTGCTTCCATAGACCTCAAACTCCAACAATTGGTATTAGAGCAAGTCGTCGCTTCATCTAGGGTGTCGTTGACACCCCTCCAATCACAATCTCAGTATCGCATGAAATTTGGTGAGCATACCCAGAGTGATTAGGAGATCAAAACGGCTTTGCTTTGTGGTATTGAAATTACAATCTGAGCTTGTTTCGACCTCCGAATGCACTATCATAATGCTTGGGCAGGCTATTTCATCTTTTTGTGCCAAAGATATATACAAGTTTTGGTTCGCCAATATAAGTGTCGCAAAGTGTACTATAGGTTTAGCAGAACTTGTCAAGGTAGTTCTATTCAACTTTTTTAGATACAATCATTTTTCTACATCAGGGTATTTTAGTCAATGGCCATGGCTGAAAGTAGTGATGTATTTTGTATGTTGGCTGTTGAGGATAAGTTGGATGGTATGAATTACCCATTGTGGGCTTATATGATGCGTCATGTATTGGTTACAAAAGGATTGTGGAATATTATGCAGGGTATTGAAAAAACACCTTATTACACCTGCAAATATAGGTATTGAAGCTGATGAAGGTGGCATTGAAGATGGTGATATTCTACAGATTACTGTTCGTGTTGTGGTTCCTATTGCGCCTACTCTAGAGCAATTTTTTTGGGATGGCAGAGATGATCAGGCACATGCATTGATAGCCATGTCTATCAAACATGCCATTATTCCTCACATTCGCTCTTGCAGAACAGCTAAGGATGCTTGGGATACACTTACCACATTGTACGAGGCTAGGAATAAGGCTCATGTTGCTTACCTCTGAAAACAGTTGGAGAGTGAGTATATGAATGAAGGTGATTCTATGTAAAATTTTCTAAAAAAGATCAATTATTTGAAGGAACAATTAATTTTTGCTGCCAATCATATTCAGGTCCACTACCATTATGTAAGGGAGAAGCTAATGAGCAAGGATATTCAACTATCCTATGCCTCTACAGATATGCAATATGCAGACATGTTGACTAAAGATCTTGATGGTACAAAGTTAAGTAGATTCAAGTTGATGATTGGCTTGGAGGAAATCAGGAAGTAGAAATTGTTTTGCAAGTACTATCAAGCAAATGATCATGTCATAAAGAATTGTCCAAAACTCACTACAAAAGAGACAAAGACAAAAGAGGTTGGAATGGTTGTTGCAGAGGACTCTACACCAAAAACAAAGTCTACAAATCTAGTGCAGAATGAAGGATGGGTGTTTACTATTATTTGCAGTTTTGAACCATCTTCTTCTGAACTGTGTATGTCTATAGTAGACTCAGATGTTTGGTACTTTGATAGTGGGGAAACCAACCATATTACCTCGTTGCACATTTTCTTCTCTTCACTCAAGCCTACCCCTATAGGGAATACTATCACATTCACCAACAACTCTTCTTATCTAGTCATGGGAGTTGGTAAGATCATTCTCACTATTGCTAATGGTAGTTCTTTTACATTGTCAGATGCTTTATTTGTGTCAGGGATCAAGAGGAATCTATTATCAGTTTCAGCTTTAGCCAAGATTGGCTTGGTTATAAAATTCATTGATGACATATGTATAGTTCATGATTTTTCGAATGGCATGTGATTATTGCTTGTGGCATTTTATGTTGTGGGTTGTATAAGCTCGTAGACTATGAAAAATCTATGAATGATTTGGCATGTGCAATGGATGATTCTTAGGCTCTGTTAGATGCAAAGCTTTGGCATCTATGCTTTGCTCATTTGAATTTTGTTAATGTGCTATGCTTGCAGAAATCTGAAATGGTGTCCTCTCTTCCCAAACTTGAGGCACCTAGTAAACATGTATGTGAAGGTTGTATTTTGGGAAAAATGCAACGTTCCTCATTCCCAAAAGATGGTTGAATTCGAGCTACTCAGAAATTGAAGCTTGTTCATAGTGATGTCTTTGGTCCTATGTAGACATCCTCTTTTGGGAATTATCTTTATTTCGTGACTTTCATCGATGATTTTTCTAAGCATGCATGGGTATAATCATTGAAATCAAAGTCCGAAGTGTTTATGTGCTTCAAATAGTTTTTGGTTTTGGTTGAGAATCTATCACCATGTAAAATGGGCACCCTCCGCTTTGATCGAGGGGGGAATATATATCTTCTGACTTTAATGCATTTCTAGATGAACGTGGGATAAAACATCAGTGTACAGTGCCATATACACCTTAAAAAAATGGAGTTGCTAAATGGAAGGATAGTTCACTCATGGAGATGGCGAGGTGTATGGTCAAGAGTCATGCTTTACACATAGTTTTCGGCTTAAGGTTCTCACGTGTGCAACATATGTACTTAACAGGTGTCCCACTAAAGAATTATAATCTATCACTCCATATAAGGCTTGGCATGGTCGTAAGACATCTGTTGCTCACCTGTGTGTTTTTGGTTGTCTGGCATATGCATTAGTGTCTGAACAACAATGCAGAAAATTGGATGATAAAGCAATGAAATGTATTTTTGTTGGGTACAGTTCTGAAAGCAAAGGCTATTGTTTGTATCATCCATACCTAAATGCATTCTAGTTAGCCATGATGTTGTTTTTGCAGAAGATGCTATTCAACCATTACTTTCATGTACTAAGTAGACATCTATTAGCTCTAAAGACATGTATGATACTTTGCTACCTCTTTTTACAGGTGGACAGTCTAGTGCTGGTCCTAATGAGGCAACTTCTCAACCTTTATAGGTTTCATGTGACGATGCAGATCATTCCATTTCTAATGCAGATTTACATGATGCACTTGTTGATGAAAGAGATGATATTAAGGAGGAAAAAACTTGTTGAATTTGGGGCCCCAGGATCATTCCAAACTAAAACCTTTTGCGCATACACAACTTAATTGACAACATGATAAGTGAGAGATAGAAAGAAAGATCTTGAGACAAGATTATGGAACGTAAGCTGGATGCTTACTCACTAAAAAATAGATGTCCAAATTACAACATGGGAGTACTACTCAACCATATAAAGTGGCACACTCACTAATGGAAAAATATCCAAGAAGATGATGATACAAAATTTAGATTATGTCGAAATAATCTAAGTGTGTGAAGTGAATGAAGCAACGAAGCTAACCTTATTCTCACAAAATAGTGTAACAAAATAGTAATTCAACCAATCCTAATTTTGAGATTAGGGTAGAGAAACCCTAAAAACAAAATATAATGGTAACTCACAAAAGATAGTTACCACCACCTTGTAGAAGACTTCTTGCTCTAAGAGATTAGCCTCTCCTTCACAAAAAACTTCACCTCCTCCAAGAGTGTGTGAACACTCTCTCTTCAAGAAGATCTCCAAACTCTAGATATTTGAGTGAGTGTTTATACAATGAGCTTGGCTCCTTCTTATATAGGTTTGAAGTACTCTTTGAAAAGCATATGTGAAAAGCTTAAATCTATGATCGTATATGATAAACGCCTAAAACGCTGATCGCAAAAAATGGCTATCAATGTGCTTTTTGATTTGCTTTATTAAAAAAAAATTTCCGCTGCACCCAACAGGATTTGATCCCTAGTCACCACATTGGAAGAGTTTAGTTCTACGCATGTCGCTGCCTGCTTTTTCTTCTATAGAACTTATAAGAGATAATTATTATATCTATTCTATGAGCAGTTCTGGACCAATATATACATTGACTTCTAACAATCCCTCCTTCAACATTCTCACTAGAAGGAACATAAACTAGCTCAATGTGCTTCTTAGCTATCTGCTCTCGAATATAGTGGTAGTGTACCTCTAGAGTAGCTGTAAATGCTGCACGATATTCAGCTTCACACGATGAAGTGGCAATAGTGGGTTGTCTCTTCGAATGCCATGAGATAAGACAATCTCCAAGATAAAAACAAAATCCACTAGTACTTCTTCTTGTGTGTCTATCACCTGCCCAATCAGAATCTGAAAATCCTTTTAGTAACAAACGTGTAGATCTCAAAAATACCATAGCATAATTTGAAGTTCCCTTCAAATATCGAAAGATCCGCTTTATTGCTTTCCAATGTAACACTATCAGATTCTGCATGAACCTTAAAACTTGAGAAACTGCAAACTGTATATCAGAACATGTATTGAAAAGACATATCAAGCAACCAACTGCTTGATTATATAGAGTAGCATCAAATGGCTCTGCATCTGCTACCATTTGTAAAGACATGTTCTGATCCATAGGTGTTTGCATAGGTTTAGAATCACCCATCTGAAACCTCTCCAGAAGTTTCTCAATGTACTTCTGCTATGTCATATAGATACACTCATCTCGAAACAAAAACTGAATCCTAAGATAATAATGCAAAATGCCTAAATCATTCACATCAAATGTTTGCTTCAATTCTTCTTTGAACATCTGCAAATCTTCACCTCTGGGACCTGTGACTATAATATCATCCACATAAATGATTGTTATAATCATCATACCTGCTCTTCAAAACCTTCTAGCCGCTGAATATACACATCCTCATGTAAATCACCATTTAGAAAAGCAGTCTTAATGTCAAGTTGATATATATGCCAACCAAAATGCACTGCTAAAGCAAGTATTGACCTAATAATAGTCATCCTAGATGTAGGAGCGAATGTCTCATCATAATCAATACCTTTTTGTTGTGCATATCCTTTGACAACCAACCTGGCCTTGTATCTATCAATAATACCATGTGCTTTCCTTTTGATTTTGAAGATCCATTTTACACCTATAGCCTTCTTTCCCTCTGGTAACTCACATAACTGCCAAGTTTGATTCTTATGAATAGAATCAATCTCTTCTTGCATAGCTTTTCTCCAAATAGGAATGTTAAGTGCATCTTTAACACATGCAGGTTCATCTTCAACAATCTTAAGTGCCAAAATATCATGAATTCTTAAAGTCTTCAGCAAAACTTACATGATCTTTTTGTTGTCGCTGTCTAGTCTGACTTCTTGTTCTTACATGATCTTGTTGTTGTTGTCTAGTCTGACTCCTTGTTCTTCCAGTAAAAGTCTTTATACCACTATCTTTCCAAGTCTAATATAACCAAGTAGGTGTATCCTTAAATAGTGGTGAAAACTCTTTCTGAACTTTCAGCTTCCACAGGTTCTGGAACTTACCCTGCCGAGGTACTAGGACTTTCTGGAACTCTAAATTCTTCCATTTCTAGAATCAAAGTCTCTTGTGGAACAAACTCTATAGAAGGTTGTGAAATTCCTCTTTCTTCAACTTTTTCTTGAATCCTAGGAATTTTAATTCCCTCCTGATATGGCTGAACATCTACATCCAGAATCTTTCTAAATATTCCATAGTCATTTTCACTAATGGACTCCGGAATTTCTGCTTCTTTATCATAAACCTTATCTTCAATAATATAAGCATTACGTGAAAGAATAATTTCACCTATCTCTGGAACATAAAACCTATATCCTTTACTCTCAATAGGATATCCAATAAAAATAGCTTTCTTTGCCTTTACATCTAGTTTTCCTCGGTCCTTTTTCTCCATATGTACATAAGAAAGTGATCCAAACACTATGAAATAACTCACATTAGGTTTTCTACCATAATAAGCTCCATATGGTATGATTACCTTTAAAGCTTTTGTAGATGACCTGTTCAAAATGTGATTAGTTGTATGTACTACATCAAACCAGAATTTTGGTGAAAGCCTCTTGGATGCCATCATGATCCGCATCATTTCAGCAAGTACTATATTCTTTCTTTCTGCAACACCATTCTGCTGACGCGTATAAGCAATAGTAAGATGTCGAGTAATACCTTTCTCATCAAGAAATTTCTAGAATTCGTTTGACAAGTATTCTCCACCTCTATCACTTCTGAGAATCTGGATAGTTTCCTGACTTTCATTTTTAGCCATAGCTACAAACTTTGAACATAGGAAAGACTTTTGATTTCAACTTAAGACCATAGATCCATGAATATCTCGTAAAATCATCAACTAATAGAACAAAATACCTAAAACCTTGAATGGAGTATGCTCTCATAGGTCCATTCACATCTGAATGAATAATATGCAATTTCCTAGTAGTTGTAACATGACCATGTTTCTTGAAAGGTAGTTTATGCATCTTACCTTCAAGACAACCTTCACATATATCCGAATCATTAGGTAGCTTCAATGAGGATAAACTCTCAACCATACCTCTGTCTTTGATACTCTTGAGAGCTCCAAAACTAATATGTCCAAATCTTTCATGCCATAGCTTCATATCTTCCACCGATGATGAAGATTTGACTGCATATGCCTGATTGATTTTTGACAAAACAAAGATCCCTCCTTTATGCTGACCTTGTAAAAGACACTTGTCGTCTTTATGTGATAAGATCTTACAAAGATCTCTCTCAAATACAACTTTAAAACCATCACTTGAAAATGCAGATATAGATAGCAGATTCTTCTTCATTTCAGGTACATAAAGGACATCTGAAATCTGAAAATTACCACCTTCTCTTGACTTTAGGGTTACTGTACCTATTCCCACAACATCCAAATCATTGCCATCCGCAATAGTAACTCTTCTACCTGAAGAATAGGAAAGAGAAGAAAACACATCTCTACAACCTGTCATATGCTTTGTAGCACCTGAGTTAAATATCCAAGGACTTGCTAAAGAACTTGTAACGCTGCCTGATCAAAAGCTACTTTCTCAATGGTGATACAAGCATAAGAATCACCTTGAGATTTCCCTTTTTTATCACCTTCTGCAACATTACCTGATGCCTTTTTCTTTTTTGCTTCAATCCTTTTATAACATGCTGGCTTAATATGTCCAGGTTTCTTGCAGTAATAACATATTACTTCCTTCTTCTTAGAAGAATTCTCTTTAGATGTAGTAGATACAGAATCTGAAGTAGAAGGTGAGAGGGACCTACTTTCCTTCTTGGATTGCTTTTCCTTCTTATCCTTCTTCTTCTTACCCTTTGATGAAGATAAAAGTGCTTCTTCATTCTCTTCCATTCCCTTCAACTGATCTTCATCTTGAAGTAACAAGAACTCTAACTCTTCAAATGTAACCTCTCTATCTCTTGTGGTCAGAGTAAGAGTAGTTATGAACGATTCAATCCCATTGGGAAATGTTCTATGATGGCCAGAGAGGAAATAGACTCAAGATACAATAATAAATGTCGGCATACGCATTAACGAGAAGAACATGGAGAGTAAGGTCTTAGGTTCATAAAGAGGTAAATACATTTACCTACTTGGACCATATAAATATGGTTGGTTGTGTTTACAAGAAGATAGATGAAATAAGATTGACATTTACCTTAGATAAAGGCTATCCTTTATCTATTTACTAAGATGAATTCTTTTCAATCCAATGCAGTAGATATGGAAAAGATGAAGATAAAATTTTTAGGGAGTTTTATGAGATAAACTCGAGAACTGAGGAGCTTGCTTAAAGTCAAGCCTATTCAAATCTTGATTGATAGAATATAATTCTTTTAATTTTTTGATGATGAGGACAAGTGATTCAATAATGGTCGTTAAGTCCCTTGAAGGGTATGGGATATCATGTCAAGAAAGTGGTATCTATTTTTGTAAGACCTTAGAACTAAAAGCAAAGCAAACTTGAATCATTTAACTCCATTGAATAGATAGAACATCTCGAAGGTATCTTGATGGCTTGGAAAAGTATTGTTCCTAAATTATTTTGAGGATTTGAAGGAATCAATAAAGTAAAAAATTATTTGTTCAACAATTGTGACCTGAGATTAGTATACGTAAAATATATGGGGCCAAGATAATCAATACTAATTCTCTTTGGAAGATGCTGCAAAGCTAAGACAAAGAAGGAACTTGATTAAAGACTTGGAAGAATGGTCGACCAAGCAAATCCAATTCCTAAAGATATTATTTTAGTCTTTGGATTAAGGAAGTCTTGAAGATCAAAGATTTTCAAGAAGAATTGACCTAGAAGATCAAGGAAACGTTCCAAGGATCAATCTAAAGAAAATAAAGGATGACCAAGACAATTCTAGTAAGAAATGAACTTTCCAAGATTGGGTTTAGGATATATCACTCTCGATATTTGAACATTAAGTTTTATGAAAAGCTTAGTGATTAATATAAGTCCACCTAACCTGCCAAGGAATGAGAAGATAAAAGATCTCCTTATGATATTGAGCATGTGTATGTAGGGACTAAGTAAAACCACTTTACTAAGTTCATATAGTTTGAAAAATCCTACAAATACAAGTAAGTATAGTTTGTATTTGAAAAGGACTATAGATAAATACCTCAAGTAAAGAATATCTAAAGATTCCTCTCCTTTTTTATGAAAGTGGAAGATGAATATGGTTTTTGGCCCTCTCATGATAAAGCTAGGACCTCTATTACATACTCTTAGAAATGATAAATTTATGGGAAGATAAAAAGTATAAGATTTTATGGAGCTCAAGTTTTTGAAAGTGCCAAAAGGAAATAATTAAGCTAAGACCACCAAAGAAGTCCATCCATTTCACTATCCATAGGTACACGACATGCATGTTCATTTGGATTGAGTAAGGGAAAGTGATTTGGGCAGGGATTTTGATTCCTTTCCCTTTAGATTTAGGGAGGTAGTAGCCCTTATCTAATTACATGAAAGGAACCTAAAGAGGGAGATGACAATGCTTAGGGTATAGATCATGGTGCATGGGGGAATACTTCACATATGATAGTTACACTCATTTTTTAGGATGAAAATGCTTTAAGGGGGAAAGAATGTTGTATAATTATTGGTTTTTTAAGGTTAAATATGTGGGTTTTAAAGGTTATAATATGATGTATATTGGCCTTTGTTTAGGTCTTCATTTACCCTTGGAACATGTTTGAACCTTTGGGTTGAACCCTTGGGGTATTTATTCATGTGAGTTCCCAATCCAATGGTATGGACCTTAGACTTGATAAGGTGTGGGAAACTTACTCTCGGGAGAAGCTTCTCTAAATGCCACCTTGGGTTGTACATGAGAGAAGAATCCTCATTTGATTTAAAAGGCATATGACAGGCCTTGGGAAATTGGCAGGCATATGGTCACCCTTGGGAAAGTATCCACATGAGGGACACTTGGTTGGGCACTTCACCAAACCTAAGGACATACACCCCCTTAGCCTAGAGGTATATATATATATATATATATGTGTGTGTGTGTGTGTGTGCGTATATTATATATATATATATATATATATATATATATATATGTGGGTGGAGATGTACTCTCTCTGACTTGTGGTGATTTTGCTAGGTATTTAATTTAGTCCTTAACACCTCCCAACCATGATGTTGAAATACTGACTTGCCAATGGGGCTCATGTGAATATTTCTATCTTAGGACTTCAACTCGAGTGAACTAAGGACATATAAACTATCCTTCTCAAATCCTTCCATGTAGTGCCATGTGCTTAGCGTTAGTACTTCCCTTTACATGTTTATTTTATATACATGAACTTTAGAATAAAGGTACCTAAACTAATCCAAGGAAAACTTGGGACCATGTTAGAGCATGTGTGTGCCATCCAAGGAGAAAGTTTCATGGAAGTTCTCCTTAAGAAATTACATTAACATCATATAGAAGTTGTTGGAGTTTGCGGTTTGGAGAGCCACATGAACAACACAAGTAATCAGAATAAAGTTGGAGCACAATGCAATAAATAATGTATTATCAAGTGAATTTACAAAGATAAGTAACCCATTAGGGTTACTAGTGTATATACAAGCCAAGGGAAAAATGCATCCTAAAGAGGGGAAAAAGTACCCCTAGTGGTCTTAAGAGTGTTCATAAACGTCACAACCAAAATATATCAACAAATCATGCCACGGAGTGATGCGGTGAACACGGAGTTGGCACTCATGTATAAGGAAGTGTCAAGCTATTTGGAAATAAATCAATCCACAAAAGGAAGTAAGCCCAAAACTTTGTGGAAAGCTTCAAACTAATCTCTCCAGAAGAGAATCTCTCCTTGACATAATGATAGTGCACCTCGATGTGCTTTGTGTGAGTATGGAACACATGCTTACTTGCAACACCCAATGCGCTCTGAGTATTAGTAAAGATGGTGTTGGTATAAGATTGACCAACACCCAAATTAGCAAAAATCCATCTCAATCACACACACTCAACAATCATTGTGAAATTTTTCCTATACTAAGTCTCACAACTACAAGTGGCCATAATAGGATACTTCTTTCTCAACCAAGATATGTATGAGCTATGAAGCATGAAGCAAAGACCACTGGTGGACACATGAGTGTCATAACAACCAAACCGGTCCAAGTAAAAAAAAATCATGTAAATTTGGCAGTAATGATCCCCCCTTGGGATAAAACAATATGAGTAGTTGCGTACCACTCAAGTAGCGAAAGATGCAATTAACCGCTTGCCAATGCTGGACACCTGGACAATGCATATACCTACTTAGAGACAACAAACTAAATATCAAGCTGAGTTATGCATAAGTATATCAAGCATCCAACATTCTATAGATAGACAAAAACATCAAATGCTATCCCTCCTATCATAGTCTCAGAATCGCACGAAAATCGATGAGCATACTCAAGGTGATTAAGTTCAAAACAACTTCAATATGTGGCATCAACATTTTGATATGAGCTTGTTTTGGCCTCTGAATGCATTATCATAGTGCTTGCATAGGCGATTTTTTACTTTTGAGACAAACATATATACAGGTTTTTATTTGCCAATACAAGCACCTCAAAGTCTCCTATAGGTTTAGCATAGCTCAACAGGGTAGTTCTGTTCAATTTTTTGAGATACAATCATTTTTTGGCATCATGTTATTTTAGTCAATGGCCATGTTTAAAATCAATGATGTATTTCGTATGATGGCTATTGAGGACAAGTTGGATGGTACCAATTACCCAGCATGAGCATATATGATGTGTCATGTATTTGAGGCAAAAGGACTATGGAATATTGTGCATAGTGTTGAAAAATGACCTACTACACCTACAAATACAGTTATTAAAGGTGATGTAGATGGTGTAGAAGATGATGATCTTCAAATTCTTGTTCGTGCTATGACTCTTGCTGCACCTATGGCATAACAACTTGGATGGGATGGTAGAGATGCTCATTCACATGCATTGATAGCTTTGTCTATCAAAGATGCCATTATCCCTCATACGCTTGTGCAAAACAACAAAGGATGCTTGGGATACACTTACCACTTTATACCAGCAAGAAATGAGGCTCGTGTTGCTTACCTCCAAAAGAAGTTGGAGAGTGAGCATATGAATAAAGGAGATTCTATGGACACTTTTTTGACAAACGTCAAAGATTTCAAAGAGTCATTGATTTTTGCACATGAAGTCTTGTCAGATAGTTCACTTGTGTAGACCATTCTTGATGGTCTTATAGATTCATATCAGAGTTTTGCTTCTACTCTTCAGACGATGATGAAAGGAAATCCAAATGCCTTAACATTTGAGGAGTTACTCTCTATGTTGTTACAGGAAGATTAGTCTAGAAAGAATAGGTGCATTATGTGTGTCAGAGATCAAGCTTTCTTAGCTAGTCAAAAGGGCAAAGGTAAATGGAGCTCATCTACTAGTAAGCAAAAATCTGCTAATGCTACGCAATCAAAGAAGGAAGACAAAGATGAGAAGAAAACAAAAAACCAAAAACAGTTGTACAACTACTATAAAGGAAATGATCATCTCCTAAAGAGTTGTCCCAAATCGACTGCAAAAGAGGCAAATAAAAAGGAGGCAAGAATGGTTGTTGTAGATGCCTCTACACCTAAAATACAGTATGGTAATCTTATGTAGAATGAAGAAAGGGCATTTACTACTGTTTGTAGATATGACCCAACTTCTTATGCATAGTGATCTGTAGTAGACTCACATGTTTGGTACTTTGATAGTAGGGCAACTAAACATATTACCTTGCAATGCAATTTTCAGTTCACTTGAGTCTTTTGCTATAGGGAATACTATCATATGTGCTAACAACTCCTCTTATCCTATAATGGGATTTGGTAAGATGATTTTGAATATTTTTTATGATAGCTCTTTCACATTTTCAAATGCTTTATTTGGGCTAAGGATTAAGAAAAATCTATTGTCAATTTTAGCATTAGCCAAGATCAGTTGTTAAATTTGTTGATGAGCAGATGTACAATTCATGATATGTCCAATGGATATGTGATTATTGCTTCTAGCATTTTATATCATGGGCTATATAAGCTCATAGACTATGCAAAATCTTTCAATGATTTAGCATGTGCAGTTCAAGTTTCTTAGTCTATCTCATATACAAAGCTTTGGCATGCATGCTTTGGTCAACCGAATTTTGCTAGTTCCCTATGCCTCCAAAAATCTAGAATGGTGTTTGCTCTTCCCAAACTTGAGGCACCTGGTAAACATGTCTATGATTGTTGTATTTTGGGCGAAATGCAGTGTTTCTCCTTCCTAGAAGATGGTTCAACTAGAGCTACTCAAAAATTGCAACTTGTTCACAATGATGTCTATGGTCTAATGCTGACACCTTCTTTTGGGAACTACCTTTACTTCATGACTGTTATTGATGATTTTTCCAAGCATGCATGGGTGTATCCATTTGAAAGCAAAGTTTGAAGTGTTTATGTGCTTCAAATAGTTTCTGGTTTTGGCTAAAAAATTATTAGCATGTAAATTGGGCACCCTCCATTCTGATCGGGGGGGGGGGGGGTATATTTCTTTTGATTTTAATGTGTTTCTGGCTAAATGTGGGATAAAGTATCAATACATAGTGTCATATATACCTCAAAAAAATAGAGTTTCTCAAAGGAAGAACAAATCTTTCATGGAAATGGCAAGGTGTATGGTTGAAAGTCAGACTTTACCACATAACTTCTTGCTTGAGGCTATTATGTGTGTAGCATATGTACTTAACAGGTGTCCCACCAAAGCACTATAGTATATCACTCCATATGAGGCTTGGCATGGTCATAAGACATCTCTTGCTCATCTGCTTGTCGTTGGTTGTTTGGCATATGCATTAGCACCTGAACAACAACACATGAAATTGGATGGAAAAATAGTGAAATGTATTTTTGTTGGATACATTTCTGAAAGCAAAGGTTATCATCTGTATCATCCTTAGACTAAACACATCCTACTTAGCCATGATGTTGTTTTTGTGGAAGATGCAATTCAGTCATAACTTTCATGTACTAAGGAGACATCAGTTAGCTCCAAGGATGTGTATGACACTTTGCTACCTCTTTTTATAGGTGGACAATCAAGTGCTCATCCAAATGAGACAATTTCTCATCCTTTATAGGTCTCACATGATGATGCAGATCATTCCATTTTCTATGTAGATTTACATGATGCACTTGTTGATGAGAGGGCTGATATAGAGGAGGCAAAGTCTATGCCTAAATGGTTGTGTAGAGTTTGCAAGATAGCAAATTAGGTGCACCTCTATCATATCATACTTGTTCAGGCTCTCATAGTGCTTCTTTTGTGCGTATTACTATGCAATGGCTGCCTCTAATCTTTGTAATGAGAATGAGCCTGTTTGTTTTTTATGAACCACAAAATTGAAAAAAATGGATGGCTACTATGCAATCAGAATATGATGCTATTATGAGATTGGTACTTGGTGTTTATGTGATTTACCTCCAAGAAAAAAAGGCAATTGGCACTAAATGGTTATACAAGCTAAAGCATAAGCGTGATGGAACAATTGACATATATAAGGCTAGGCTTTTTGCAAAAGGTTATGCTTAAGAGAACGGCATTGATTTTTTTATGAAAACTTTACACCCACATACCGACTGAATACCATTCATAGCATTTGTGCACTTGCAATCCATCATGGAATGTACATTATTTGGACATTAAAAGTGCTTTTTTGGACATTAAAAGCACACCATTTCAGTCAATCTTGTGCCACCACCATCTTTACTGATAGTCAAAGCACATTCATAGTTGCAAGGTACCTTGTGTTCCATGCTCGCAGAAAGCACATTGAGGTGCATTGTCATTATGTCATGGAGAGGTTCTTTGTTGGAGAGATTAGTTTGGCATATGTGCCCACATAGGTAAGATTGCAAATCTTTTCACAAAGGCTTTGCCTTGAGAGAAGTTTGAACATTTTTGTAAAGCTTTGGGCTTACTTTCTTTTGTGGATTGATCTCTTTACACATAGGTTGGAACTTCCTTATACATGTGCCAACTCCTTGTTCACTACATCACTCCCATGGGGGATTCATTGATATATTTTGGTACTGATGTCTGTGAACACACTTAGGACTATCGAGGCACTTTTTTCCCTCTTTAGGAGGCTTTTTCCATGTCTTGTATATATGCCTATATTCTAATGGTTCACTAATATCTTTGTACATTCACTTGCTAATACATCTAGTATTGTGTGTTGTGCTGAAAGCTTCTTCTTCTTCACCTTGTGCTTTTTGTGTGCTTCTGTAGACCTCAAATTCCAACTGAAGGTGCCCATTTTATATGTTGATAGATGTTTAGTGATAATTGGGAACTATTTAAAGCTTATAAACACTTTGGGATTTTGTTTCAATGGATACACCCATGCATGCCTGGAAAAATCATCAATGAAACCCACAAAGTATAGGTAATTCCCAAATAAAGATGTCTACATAGGACCAAAGACATCACTATGAACAAGGGGCAGTTTATGTGCAGCTCTAACTAAACCATATTTTGGGAAGAAGGATCACTCCATTTTTCCCAAAATACAACCTTTATAGACATGTTTAGGGGGTGCCTCAAGTTTGGCCAAAGATGACACCATTTTTTATTTTTGTAGGTAAAGAAAACTAGCGAAATTTAGATGAACAAAGCATGCATGCTAAAGATTTGCATCTAAGATAGCCTAAGAACCAAGAGCTACACATGTTGAATCATTCATAGATTTTGCATAATCTATGAGCATATACAACCCATAGCATAAAATTCCATAAGCAATAATAACACCACCATTCAAGAGATCGTCTACTATACATAAAACATGTCATTTGAGATATTCCAAATTACCTGAAAGAGACATTCAATATCTACCTACTACTCTGTTGATGCGCTTATAGCTTATATGAATAAAATTCGAACTAATAAGGGTGAAGAAATTTGAATTTTACTTAACAATGAAGCTCTATGCAAATTCAAGTGTGTATGTTGAAATCCAACCTCCTTCACAAGCTCTAATTTCTTTTTAATGTGTGAGTTCACCCTAGCATGGTTAAGGGCATGAAGATGAAGAGACGCACATTAACTTAATCTCAAGAAAGGAGAAGAGATAAATTTTATATAAGAAACGTGAAAAAGTTCTATCTTGATTTCGTCACAACCTATTGAGACCTTCTTACAACCACAACAATGACCACTACATATTCCCACAAAAATCTTTCTCTCTCTCTCTCTCTCTCTCCATTTTGCACCATTTTACACGTTGAGATTACATGACATCTTGTGGGACTAAGATGAGGCCTTCCATAGATAGACCACTCTTTGTGACATTAATTTCATGCAAGGGATATCAAGAGAGCATGTGCTTCAAGTGAGTTTAAGAAAGGTATTAGGATACTGGCTAGTTAACCTACTTCAAACTACTTATTCGAGGTATTTAAAGCTCGAAAATTTATCTAAGCTATAAAATTTGTTACCCATTTTTCTTCAATATGCTTGTCTTTTGGCTTGATCTTCTTCTTATTCACTCTTTCATTTCTTATTTGACTCTATCTCACTACCTTCGATCTCAATCTTGTTTAATCTTTAATTTTCAATGCATTGCTTAACATGCAACAAACATGGAGAGTATAAAAATAATGAACGAGATATTGAGAAATAATGAATGAGATAGAAATAATGGAAAAGCTATAATGGAAAATCTATAAATAATGGAAAATCTATAAATAAGAAATATGGAAAGGGCATTGACAAAAAAATATTATCTCTGAGGTGAAACGTGACGCATAAATAATAGGTGAAATATTATCACTAATAGGAGTAACTCCAATTTTCATGCATCGGGTATGAATTGAGAAGGAAAAAGAGAAAGAATTAGGAAAAAGAGGGAGCTTGCTATATGCTCTATCATTACTTGCGTGATTTTTCAATGGAATTATGAAGTATTTTCTATTGAATACGTCTTATTCTTGAGTATCAATAATTTGATGTATAAAATCATGTAGTTTCATGTATAGATTAACTAAAATCAAGTATGCATATGCAAGTAAGGAAAACCACCGAATGTTTCAAAATAAAGGATAAACACAATGTAAATTATTGTTTTGGTAACTTAGACTAGGTATAACACACATTATCTTTATTGATATGCATGGAAAGCAAACCATAATATCTCATTGCAACAATGTGTCAATGGAAATGAAAAAACATATGCATATAAAGAAACATGGAATATACAAATTTTAATCATTTCTATAAGTAAGGATAGTTAAACTTATATAGATGGAATACAAAGAGAAATAAATAACAATGTCCAATAGCACTAGCTCAACAGATTGAGCTATCTACCTCCCTTGAAGGGGGGGACATGGGTTCAAGCCCCATGGGCTACATTGGTAGGAGATCCCTTGCCACATCATGGTTGTGCCAATCCTTAAAAAGATTTCCAAGAACTGAAATATGAAAAGCATGAGTGGATGCTTAGATTTGAGTAGAGTGGGATACCTCTTGGAAGTCGCTAGGGCAAGCAATCAACTTGGAATATTGAAAGGATATCTCAAGGTAAAGATTAAAGTCTTTGCCACTATCACTTGATCAACAAGAAATGATTAGATTTGGAACATGAATATCCAAGTGATTGTGATAAGAACTACTATAAACTTTGCCATAATAGTAAGACTTGGGTCAAGACTATCCAAGTCATGATAATGAACTCATGAATGAATCATGAAATGTAAAATTTGTACCTCTTAAGTGTAGAGTCCCAAGTAGGATTGGATCTTCAGAAGTTTTTTCCAAAATGAGATATAAAAGAGGTAAAACAGGTCAAGAAATACCCAATGAATTAAGAGTCTAAGATAAACCAATATTTTGAGCTTACACTAGTATTATGCTTAAAGGTGATGAATGCCCAAACGCAAGTCTATTGATATTCGAATCAAGTTCAAGAATTTGAGAAAAGTGTCCCAAGCTTGGATAGCTATAACATACTAAAGAATTCATTAACGATTCAATTCAAACCAATTTAAGTTAGGTTGATCAAAAGTTTATACCAAAAAATTAAAGCCTATTTGGAAACAATAGTCCTCTAGTGGGTGAAAGGTCAACAGATGATGGCTAGAATTGAACATAATAGAAACATCCAAGGTAGATCTTTTACTCAACCCTAGTAAAACTTCATTCATGCAAGCAAATTCAAGTGAATTCTGATGAGAAGTTTCAAAGACTTGAAATATTTAGCAACTTCCATCAAGTTGTTGGAAGCATCCACATGGTGGTGGAAAGTCTAAAAAAGGATCCTTTAACCTTTATAAGATATTAGTTATTTAGAAAACTCTCCAACTTAAGCATTCTCTAGAGGTATACTGGTTTCATAGATAAGCACCTAGTTAACCTAATAAGACATGGATTAAATGTCATTTTGAGAAAAATCCAACAATCAGATAAAATGTTCACCTTAGTTATTTGTTCAATGCATAAGGATGTATCTTTATCAAGTGGTGATCATCCTTTTGCCATAGATCCATCACAAGAAACTCTCACTATTTTCCATCACACACACAAAGATTGTCTTTTCTTTATTTCGCCCAACCATCATTCGAGCAAACCTCTCATGCGTGCATGTGTCTCAAGAAATAACACACACACACACACACACTTCTATCTCTTCTAGCTAATGTGGTATATCCCATACTCTAGCCATGTGGAATTATATTCCCATCTACATAAGGGATGTTCCAACCATGAGATGTGACATTTCCTTCCACTTTAAAACATTTTTGCCTCAAAAATGTAGATGAAATGTCCATAATGATACAAGATAATGATCGGACTCCCCTAAACCCCATGTACTCTATGTACATGTCCATAATGATAGAAGATAATGATTGGACTCCCCTAAACCCCATGTACTCTATGTACATGGTCATCTTTGTGTGTTGTTTCCCAATATCCTTCCCCTTAAGAAGCCTCATAAAAGATCATCTCAAAGGTGGGAAACCATCTGTGTGGCGCCTACTATCAATTATATACATTCAACTCCCAAACTATGACTCCCATGACATATAGCATCATGAAAATTACATAAGTCCATAGGATGTATTCTCTATGGCATAATAATATGAAAAGAAAGTGTAAAATGCCAAGCTTATAGGCTTGATCATACCATAATGAAGATAATAAACCATAAAATTTTTTGAATATAGAACAAAGTATTGCATAAAAATGACTCCAAACCCATCTAGGACAAAATGAAGATTCACCCTCATACCATTATAGGTCTTCCTAACCATGAGTGTTCACAAGTAATATTTACCTTGTGCACTATGTAAATCCATCAGCCTAGCTCAGATATAAGACTTCCTTGGTAGTAAAATGAAATCTCTACATCCCACTGACCAAGTAGTCGGTTTATTATACATAAACTTGGACTTAGTTCTATTGGAAGAGCATCTATGGCACTAGTGCAAAATCTACTAGTAACCATTTTCTCTTCCTTTAACTTTGCCCCATGAATGCAAAAGAATTCTTTCATAAGATTCAGATAATCCATACGTAGCCATCCTCATGACAAAGCACCAACTAAGTGTTTGGTAACCCAAGAGGTCATATCTATTCTTATCTCCTAAAAGCCCTTAAGATAAAAGTAATCAATAGATCCCAATCTCTACATTGCCAACATCTAGATCTTCATGTCTAGTTGAAGACCATCAGTGGGATTGGTAAGCTCTCTCCTAGAGTCATCATGTGAGACTCAATCTAACAACTGACTATCTGATCTCCTTCTTTTCTTTGATAGAAGAGTGCCACTCCTATCCAAACAATCTAAAAATGAGAAATTGATCTCTCTCTCTCTCTCTCCCTCTCTTTCTCTCGAATCTCATCTAAGGAAAAAGCTCTATTAGTGGAATCTATTCCACTTGAAAGTAGCCTCTCTCTGTCTCTCTCTAATCTCATCTAAGGAAAAGAACTCTAGTAGTGGAATCTAGTCCACTTTCCATTTCCCTTTGAAAGAGATTCTGTTGAATCCCATTGCTCGAATCATCCATGATTGAGAACATGTACATACATTTTCCATGTAATTTCCTTCGAAAATAATGGATAATCATACTCCCATTTGAGGAAAACTACACCAAAAGTAGAGTAAATTAATTCCTTTTAAAACATACATTGAAAGATGTTTTCTAAACACCCATTCTCTCTAATGGAAGAAAAACTCTATTCTTCTCCTATGAAGGGATCGTATTTTCCTTTCCTTTTTCTCTTTTGAATAACAAGACCTAAAGTCAGATATCTGAGCTAAAGTGAGATCTCTTCTCGATCTTTGAGCTACATCACACTTTCTCCTTTCCTTAAATGAGAGATTTATGAATTCATTTGCTCTTCCCTTCCATAGACTAATGCATAATCCCTCATTACATACAATTCTATGAAGATGGAGAACAAATCTCCCATAAAGAATGAAGGATTATGTGGTGAAGAGTGGAAAAATAAATCCCTTGTTAGGATCAAAGTCCTCTTCTAAGATAGTTATCTATACCAACCATCCTCTACATATGGATCTATATGATCTACACACACTAATGGAATCATCCTTCCTAAAAAGTATAAAGTGAGTGTGTGATATCAATGGAGATAAAATCATTCATCACATACTCTATTAGAACAATAAATCCTCTGTAAACTATGAAGGATAACTCACAATCCTAAGGAGATGTCTACTAAAATCTCTCCTCTGATCTAATGAGATATGCCCCCATGAATGATGAGTCCTTTTCTCCCTGGCCATAGAAGAAGAGTGTTGATAGAGAAGTCATTTCCATCATCCCATACTAGTGGAACCTTCCTCTAATTCATGGTTTCATACAGACACTAAACCTAATATATATTCCATATATATATATAATGGCATATGTAGGTGGACTCTAACAATTCCTATCTCCTTGAACTAATGTAGTTTGGTTCTAGTCAACATATGATAGTAGATATCCCTTTCTATTCCAAACTAGCTAGTTCATAGGTACCAAGACTAAGTCGATTTACTTGTACCCCAAATGTTCCCCATTGAGGGATCTATGCTCTAAATCAAAGAGCTAGTGCCATGACTATGGCACCATTACTTAAATTACATTAGCACTCATCGATGCTCTCTCATGAAACCCATCTCTATGATCCCTAAATGATTCACTACTTACTCAAGTGATGTGCATAGTGAAACTAGTTACTCTCATGATACCCTATAGCATCATAATCATATACCAAGACTCTTTTGAAGGTATGAAAAGCTTTTGTACATTGGAGATGATCATTAATATATCTCCAATAACCCTCTATGCAACTTCTTAAAACCTAGTCCAAGTAGTAGTGGTGTAGTGGTAGGCCTTGAATGTCGTGGGGCAGAGTGCCTAGGTTAAAATCCCACTCAATGGATATGTTCAACCTTTGGGCATATCCAAATGTATGGGTTCCTCTACCTTATGAGGTTAGGTGTGTGCATCTTTCATTCATTGTACTCTCAAAAGGAAAACTTCCTAATGCCTATAGGATAGCTTGTGCTCATTCCTAATAGTGAATGTGTATCTCCTTCCCCTTAGTAATCATATGGTATGAATCCATAAGGATTATTTCTTTGGGTCCATTTACTGATGGATTTGCCTTATCTATGATGCTTTGATGGTTGGAAATGTTGATATATTTTGGTAGTGATGTATGTGAACACACTTAGGACCACCGAGGCCCTTTTTCCCCTCTTTAGAAGGTTTTTGCCCCTCGGCTTGTATATATGCCTATAACCCTAATGGGTCACTAATCCTTGTACATTCACTTTGTAATAGATTCTGTATTATGTTGTGATCCAAGCTTCTTCTTTTTCCTTGTGTTGTTTGTGTGCTTTTGCAGATCGCAAACTCCAACAATGGGTATTAGAGAAGGTCCTCGCTTCATCTACGATGTCATCGACGCCCCTCCAATCATAGTCTCAAAATTGCATGAAAATTGGTGAGCATACTCAAGGGAATTAGCAGTTCGAAATACCTTCCCTTTGATGGCATCGAGGTTTTGATCTTAGCTCATTTCAGCCTTTGAATGCATAATCGCAGCACCTGCGTAGGCAATTTCATCCCTTTGTGCTAAACATATGTATAGGTTTCAGTTTTCTAGGCATCTCAAAATCTGCTACAAGTTTAACAGAGCTTGATAGATGGTTTTGTTCAACCTTTTGAGATACAATCATTTTTTTTCATCAAGGTATTTAATTAGTGGCCATGGCTGAAAGTAATGAAGTATTTCGTATGTTGGTTGTTGAGGACAGGTTGGATGGTACTAGTTACCCATTGTCGGCATGTATGATGCATCATGTATTTGTAGCAAAATGACTATGAAATATTGTGCAAGGTGTTGATAAACATCCTACTATACCTATAAATATGCTTATTAAAGGTGATGCAGATGGCATTGAGGATGATGGTCTTTGAATTCTTGTTTGTGCTACAATTCCTACTGCATCTACTATAAGAGCAACTTTTTTCGGATGGCAGAGATGCTCAAGCACATGCATTGATAGATTTATCAATCAAACACACCATTATCCCTCACATTTACCCTTGCAAAGTAGCAAAGGGTGCTTGGAATACACTTAAATCTTATACAAGGTAAGAAATGAGGCTCATGTTGCTTACCTCCAAAAATATTTGGAGAGTGAGCATATGAATGAAGTAGATTCTATGGATATATTTTTTTACAAAGATCAAAGATTTGAAGGAGAATTTGATCTCCACTAATTAAGTCTTCCTAGACAGTTCACCTATGTAGACTATTCTAAATGGTCTTCCAAATTCATATCAGAGTTCCACTTCTACTCTTCAATTCATGATGTAGGAAATCCAAATGCCTTAACATTCATGGATTTAATCTCTATTTTGTTGCAGGAAGATTAGTCCATGCAGAATAGGTCCATTACGTGTGTTGCAAATCAAGCTTCCTAGCTAGTCGAAAGGGCAAAATGGATCTCATCTCCTAATAAGTAGAAATCTACTAATTCTGCACAATTGAAGAAGGAAGACAAAGACAAGAAGAAAACACAAAAAGCAGGTTATGATCAAGAGAGAGGCATTGATTTTGATGAAAATTTTTCTCCCACATGCAGAATGACCATTGTTTATAGCATTTGTGCACATGCAGCTCATCATGGTTGGAATGTACATCACTTGGACATTAAAAACTCCATTTCTATATGGTGACTTAGACGAAGAAGTGTATGTATTTCAACCCTATGGTCTTGTGTAGAAAGAGCATAAACACAAAGTGTGTAGGTTGAAGACGGCATTAAATGGTTTGAAGTAAGCACCACATGCTTGGTATGAAAAGATACATGCCTACTTTATTGCACATGGTTTTGAGAATAGTCCAACTGAGAGCACCTTATATGTTAGGCGTACAAATGATTGTGTATGTTTGACATGCTTTTCATTGGTCCTAATGAGAGCCATATTGTTGAATTTAAAGTAGATTTTCATGCCTCTTTTGAGATGTTAGATATGAGGTATCTGCATCATTATTTGGGCATTCACTATATGCAAGTTGATGGGGGAATAGCTTTGTTTCAAAAAAAATATATTGACACATTATTATAGTGTTTTGGCATTGACAATTGCAAACCTACTGCCACTCCTATGGAAACAGATTTATAGTTGCGTCTTCATGATGCTCGAGATGCATTTTATGTTGTACTCTATCAGGAGGTTGTTAGATGATTGATATACTTACGCATAACTCGGCTTGATATTTAGTTTTCTATCTCTGAGATGAGTAAGTTTATGCATTTCACAGGTGTCAAGCATTGGCAGACAATTAAGCATATCTTTCACTACTTGAGAGGTACTAGGCTACTTGGATTGTTTTATCCCAAGGATGGATGATTACCACCAGATTTACATGATTTTTTTGACTTAGATTGTGTTGGTTGCTTTGACACTCATGTGCCCACCATTGTTTTTTCATGATTGGTAGCTCATGCATATCTAAGTTGAGCAAGACTCAGCCTACTATGGTCACTTCTAGTTGTGAGGCTGACTATAGGGAAATTTTCACAATGATTGTTGAGTGTGTGTGGCACAGATGCCTTTTGGATGATTTAGATGTTGTTCAACCTTCTACTACCACCTTCATTGAGAGTCAGAGTGCATTGGCAATTGCAAGGAACCCTATCTTCCATGCTCACACTAAGCACATTGAGGTGCACTACCATTATATAAAGGGTACCAAAATTCATGCCAGTGCATTTCTATTCCTTGTAAGTACTTCCATGATAACAAGAATAATGAAATGAACTGAATACTAGTAGATTATCAAAGAGAATATACTCGAAAATAAAATTTTATGTATTGAGATGATAAGACATACAAGATACCATTGGGCATAGAAGAAACAAGATACAAGTTAAATAAAACAGTTCCAGAGATACCCTTGGATACGATAGGAGACATGGGTGAAGGAGAGGAAGGAAACACCTATCTCCCTATCACTTATCAAGGATAAACAACAAAGGCTATTCTGGATTGAAGTGCAAGAGTTGCGATTACTACCACTTCCTTATGGAAACGATGGGGCAAGCCAACACTCAAGTCAATGAGAATGAAGTTGCAAATGGAAGATGGACACAATAAGAAATCCCTAGGGTTACTAGAAGGGATAACTCTCACTACTTGTGGTGTGGAGTTTGAAGATACATTTATCATATTTGACTTTGGTAAGAATCATGTCTATGAGATGATTTTAGGAAGACCCTCCATGCAATAGTTGTAGATAGTGTAGGATTGGGAAACCAATTCCTTGTACTTATAGCATCTAGGGGTGACAACTAAAGTCAATCTCAAAGAATATTCCCACATAGATGTACCACCCTTGCAATGCAACCCAATCCATAGAGCATTAAATGAAACGGAGTCGGTGCACTCCATAGGATCAGGATCCTCATGGATGCATGAAGAAACCCACTTATGGATGTGTAACATTGAAGTGGAAGAAGAGAAAAACATCTCTAGAAGTATAAATGCTAATGAGGACACTAGATTAGTTCAAGACTCAACCTATGCACCTATAGTGTTCCTGGTTGAAGAATTTGAACCCCGTGATTGGGCAAAAATCCTTGCCACAATGGACATAGCGATCAACAAAGAGCAGTGGACCCCCCCCATTGTGATGAAGATGGCTATGACATCTCAGTTTTCACCATAGAACCACACATGTTTAACTCAATTATAGAGGAATGTGAGCCTAGCAAGTCCACACTCAAGGAAGTGAATGATGATGACAAGGAATCCATCATTATGAAACCTTTGTGTACTTCAAAACAAGAGTACCTATACTTAATAGAGGCTAGGAAATAGGAATACAAAGAACATAAACAAGAAAAGAAGATGACTATAACAGAAGAAGATCAAGGTAAGAAAAAGAAAGGAAAGGAACCAGTCCCCATGCAAGTAGAAGAAGAAGCATTGTTTGGAGTGCCAGAGAACTTCAAGAAACACGAGATTGAAGATAGGAAAATCATTATAAGAATGCCTAAGAGAGAAGTGCTTGCGAGAGAAGCCTATGACAATAAAGAGAAGACCAAAAAAATTCTAGTAATCATAAAAGACAATGAAGATAGATGTACGTACATAGGGCACAATTTAAGTGAAAAAGAAGAACGTGAGTTGATAGATCTTTTGAGACAATATAGAGATGTATTCACTTGGAGCTGCGAAGATCTTAAAGAAGTGGATCCAGATATCTGTTCTCATCAAATTCCAATGTCATTGGAAGTGAAGCCTACCAAGTGGAAGCCTTACACCTATAATGATAATATGGAGCCAAAATCAAAGAGGAGATTGATTGTTTGATAGAAACAGGTTTTATCTATGCCATTGAGCATATTGTATGGGCATCCTCCATTGTGGTTGTGCCAAAAAAGAATGGGAAGCTACATGTGTGCATTAACTTGAAAAAGGTTAACACAGCTACAATAAGAGATAGTTACCCCGTTCCTATCACTGAACATCTATTAGAATGTGTAGCAAGCAAGGAGGTGTATAGCTTCTTGGATGGATTCTCAGGCTACAATCAAGTGCTTATCACCCCTAAAGACCAACATAAGATGGCTTTTTGTATAGAATGGGATATCTTTGCATTTCTGAGTGATGCCGTCTAGGCTCACCAATGCCCCTACTACATTTCAAAGGTTGATGTGTCATGTGTTTAAAGAATTTTTGTGAAAGAATTTAGAGTTTGATGCAGATGACCGGTGCGCTCACTCCAACATCAGACGAACCCACATCCCTAAACTTAACGAGATCTTTGACAAATGTAGAGAATATAAGGTCTACCTGAATCTAGAGAAGTGTGTCTTCATGGTCAAGCAAGGCAAGATTCTAGGACACATAGTGTCAAAGAATGGGATATCAACGGACAAAGATAAAGTTAGAGTCATTGTAGAGCTACCTAGACCAAAGAATATCAAGGATGTATATGATTTCATGGGTACAACCTATTGACTAACTTTGAATGGATGAAGAGTGCAAAAAATCTTTTAATGAGATCAAAGGACGATTGTGTTCAACACCAATTTTGACAACACTAGATTGGAGCAAGCCATTCTATGTTCATGTGCACACTTCCAATTATGCTATTGGAGGTGTGCTGATGTAGACCATGAGCAAAGGAAACATTGATCTTCTTATTGCATATGCTAGTAGGCAGTTGAACATAGTAGAGAGAAATTACACCACTACAGAGAGGGAAGGATTAGGCATGGTGTATGCAGTCAATAAGTTTAGGCATTATTATTTTTTTAAATAAAGGAAGTTCGGCCTTAGCCTACTCTCCCGGACTTGAATTAAATAAAGGAAAAATACAAAAGAAGGGGACTAGTGCCCACGGGATCCCCCGAATCCCATAGAGCGGGGGAAGCATTTACAGAGTGTAGCTGGCTTTACAAGAAAAAGGTTAATCGCCCACCCATCACCCACAAGTGGGGCCCACGTACAAGTTTAGGCATTATTTTCTTGCAGATAAGTTCAAGTTCTTTATGGATAACCAAGCTCTACTATACCTAGTGAACAAACCGTGCAACATAGACTGATTAATGAGATGGTTCCTCTTACAAGTAGAATATGATTTTGAAGTAGTTGACAAAAAAGGCAAGACTCCCATCTGGCGGATCACCTCTCTAGACTAACTTTAGGAGAATCACCACAAGGAGTATTAGATGAACTTCTTGATGCTTACTTGTTCAACATGGAAGAAGTACCTGAGTAGGCTAAAGCTATTGTGCTTATTCTCACTTTTGAACCCAAACATCCCATAATGAGAAAAAAGGAGAAAGAGGTGGTTAAATCTCAAAAGTATCATTTAATGGTAGGAAACATATACAAACATAGTGATCAAGGAATCTTAGCTTGCTATGTGGAAGAAGAACAATATACCAAATTTTTTCAACTAGCACATGTAGGTGCAATAGAGAAACATCATTTGAAACACCAAACCCTGCAGAATCTGAAAAGAATTGGTGTGTATTGGCCAACTATGGAAGTAGACATCTATAAGATGTGTAAGGATTGTTCAATTTGTATTAACATACCTCCAATGGAGCATGCTAATTTGTATCAATTTTATTTAATACTATATTGGAGCAATCCATTAGTTGACTTTGAGGAAGAAAACATTCCCTCAAGAGATGAAATTATCAAGAAAGATTCTAGAGTAGGAGGCTCAAGAATATATGCTCATTGGGGATAATCTATATAAATGTGGACATGAAGGATATCTCATAATATGCATCCATGAAATTGAGTATCTAAATGTCTTGGAAACCATGCACCAAGGTATGGTAGAAGGACAATTTGGACCCAATTGAGTGATCAAAGTGATTATATTCCTAGATCTTTGGTGGCCCACCTTCATATGGATGCTCATACCTAGGTAAAGAGGTGTGACATATGTTAAAGAACTCAATATCCGATACGTAAGGATGAGATGCCATAGAGACCCATGATGGAAGGACATGCATTCTCTAAGTGGAGAATATACTTTGTGGGTCCTATTAATCCCCCAACCAAGAGTTCGCATGCTGAATACATCATTGCTTCAATCGATTATCTCACCAAATGGGTAGAAGTCAAAGCAACTAAGAAGAATGATGTGCAAACAAGAGCCAAGTTTTTATTTGAAAATGTATTCACAAAGATGTGGATTTATACCCATAGAATCGGTAAGTGATCATGGTATCCACTCCTTGAATGAGGTCATTGAATACTTGCTACAAGAATTCATGGTCATTCATAAGAAGTCTGCCCCATACCACACACAAGCCAATGAACAAGCACAAAGCACAAACAAGATCATATTCACTGTGTTGCTTAAGCTTATAATAATAAGCATTCTAAATGGGACAGACAATTGCATCATTTTGTTTGGGCATATCGGGTTGCCCACAAAATGGCACTTAATGACACTCCCTTTCAGATGGTGAACTATCATCTAGGATCTTTGACCTAGAATGGTTAGGTGAAACCAGATTGAGAGCAGTTGTAAGAATATACACTGCAAAGATGAGGCAAAAAGAATATTTTGATGCACATGTAAAAGAGAAAGGATTTAAAGCACGAGACCTAGTCCTAGTCTATACATTGAAGCAACATGCTCGAAAGCTGGAAAATGTGGCTATGGACCAATGATCATCAATAGGATATCAAGTAGAGCGGTCCAACTACCTACCTTAAAAGCTGAAATCTTACCAAGTTACATCAGTGGTTGTAGAGTAAAAATCTATCAAGCACCATTAACAGAAGAAATGCTAAAGTGACTCAATATAGCAAAGAAGTGCAAAGAAGAAGAGAAAAGAATCCATGAAGAAGCTTAGGCATAGGCTTAGAACATATCAGACATATGAAGTTGAGACATTAAGGCATATATCAACCCAAGCACATTAGTTATGAAGCCCCCATGTATCATATGGCTATGTGCCAAACCGAGAATGTTCCCTCTCGTTGCATCAAAGATATACATCCATTTATAATATTTGAACTAGGACAGAGCATGACCATACAAATGATCAAGGCTTTGATTGACTCAGGAGCATCCACTAGTTCTATCATGTATTCTTGCTATCAGGGCATGGAATTGTTCATCAATCCTATTGAATCTTATCTTTTGGGATCGAGAGGAGTGGAGACCCATTGCATGGGTAAGCTAGAGATTCCCATCTCCATCCAAAATGTCCATATGACAATCAAAGTGCTAGTTTGCAATGATGAAGTCCTTATTGAGTCTCTCATCCTTGCTCAAGACTGGATCTATGATCATGCAATCAACATAAACCTAAGGAGTGGACTTGTTTAGGTTTGGGTAAATGAGCAGTGTGTCATGATGAAACTAGGAAGTTGCAAAACAATGATCTAGGCATGACATAAACTCCTTGTCCTTCTAGGGTTAATCATGAAGAAAAAGATGTTTTTCTTGTCTAAAACTATATGATGCAGAAGGATTCGATACTCGAAGTGCAAACAGGAGAGAGGACAAAACTCCCTTCTTTTGCAAAGATAAACACGGTCTCAATATCTCAATCATGGAGGCATGAGAAGCGGCTCATAGGAACAATGGAATCCCAAAGGCAGGTGGCATCTGAAGGCAAAGAAATTGGTGTGAAGAAAATATGGGTATGCAAGGGTGAGATTCCACTGCCGTTCTTACTGGCACAATCAATGTCGAAGAAGCAATCAATGAAATCAACAAAATCTTGGGTAGTACATGAACGATTCCTTCCATAGCGAATGCACTCCATTTGGTTACCAAATTAGTTGATGAATGTTGTGTAGAGAGTGCACGCATGGAAGCAAAATGAAAACAAGAGTGTACTCAGAAAAGAAAGAGTCTCATCACCCCCTCTATAGCTCCATTTTGTAGAGTATGGAGGCTAATAGGGTATGAGAGAAAGGTCCACCAAGAGTGTTGCAGCAACATCATGAGCACCAAATAGAAAGTTCCCATGTGGAAGATCATAGCCTCCAAGTGGTATCAACCATGTGAGATCGCTAGCCGCTCCATAAGATGTCCACCAGATGGATCAAGCAGATGCTCCATACGATTGCCACCAACGAGGTACAAGAATAGAACAAGATCTCACAGGACAATGCGAGATATTTAGGATTATACCATGTGTTATGTAGGAACTCCAAATCTTTGAAAATATCCACTACAAGATGTGTCTCACCAAGAAGTAGGTCCTACAAGAGTGAAATATAAAGCATGAAGCATAAAAATCATAGTCACATGGTAGTAAATCTGTATGTTGTAGTCCTTCATCGAGTGTACAAAGTCCTCATGTGTGTCGGTAGGCCATGGAAGCCCCCTCTGAATCGAGAAGCTAGCTCAAAAAAGGATCCAAATGAGTGATGAAGCCAAGTAGATGCAAGAGTATCCTATGGGAAATGAAAAGATGTTGGACTCCATGAATGCATGCTTGGCAGTTCAATTCCATTTGTGTGATCCTGGGTAAACCCTTGACAAGATGATTGGAAGAGATCTTAGCTAAGCAAGAGGTATGTCCAAATCTGCAATGCCATAGGATAAGACTTGAATCTTTGGCCATAAAAAACTCGAAATTTTGTAGAGACCTTTTTCTTCAAATCCTTGAGCTATTACTTCATTGGATTCACGATCAATGACTTGAACTTTGTTGTTGTAATGGATTTTACTGAGAGAAGATTCTTACAAAGGCTTGGTACATAAAGAACATCTTTGAGTGACTTGGTCTCACCTTTTGAGTTCGTGACATGAACTTTGCCTCTTCTTTGGATCTCAATGCACTTGTTGTCTCCAAGATATACTTGAACTTTGTGCTCTTCAAACTCATGAAAATAATCTTTGTCATTACACATGTGATGAAACACCACTATCAAAAATCCATTCTTTCTTGGGAGTGGATGTGACAAGTGCTTTGTGTTTAGTTGTGAGAAAGATATCTTCACTTGTGTAGTGAGAGTGATGTTCGGTCTTTGAAGTAGACTTAGACTTATCCTTGTTCTTTTTCTTGAAGAAATATTTTTCGATGTGGCCAGACTTGCCACAAAAATTGCAAGTGAACTTCTTCTTGCCTTTGTCCTTTGATTCTTGATCTCCTTTTTGTCCTTTATTCTTGTGGAAGCTGGCTTTAGCCTTATTAACCCTCACCAATACTAACCTCACACAACACTCACTAACTTAATAACATTCAAAGATATCACATTGGTACCATAAAAGGAACAAGGTCTCATCTAGTTTTTGATACAGTACTAATGTGATCCTTCTTCTTCTAGCAAATTCATATAACATCTACTACCTATGTCATCATGGTTGAAGCTGCAAGCACTAGTTCCCATGCAGGCGATAGCCACCAAATGATGGATATTGATACCTTGCCTATTGTTGAAATACCCAAGGAGAGACCAGAGGAACTAGCACACCTGTAAACAATACCCATTGAGGATCCATCTATGGGGCACATAACAAAAGTCAACCCCCATTGTCATTGGTTCAACGAGATGGCTAGACCTCTCGAAGATGCAACATATATCCAGAAATCAGAATGTCAATTTAACAATGTATGGGGATAGTATCACTTCTTTACACGAGAATTCAAGAAGCTCCAAAATGTGGAGGAATTTCAACTTATATGGTGCAAGGTAGGCTTAGCTGAATACTTTAGTGAAAGTCTACCTAAACTGGATTTCATGCTCAGCTACTACCTTATCAATACTTTATAGCCTAACAAGGATGAGAGGATAGCCAATACCTTTGTCATTCCATTGTAACATGTGGGAACAAATTGAAAACATTCAGAATCACCCTTAATGTAGTTTGGGAAGCTCTAGATATGCAGGGTATGCATATTGATATAGAAAAGGAGATGTGATTACCAGATAGCATGAAAAATAGAAACCTTACCAAACTTAAAGATATGGTAGCTATGACCCCAAATATCACAGATCATCTCAGAATGTGTATGCAACATTTTTCTTTTCTTGGGCAAGACAGCTTCACACAACCACATAAGAAAGTTTGCTTTAGCTTATACTTGGTAGAAACTCAAAACTTGGCTGTCAATCTCCCACATTGAATCATTGAACGGACTCACAGAGCTAATAAGAGATGGCCTTGCAAGACCATCTTGAATGGATGTTTTGCACTCATGCATATCATCTACCGATGCTTAGCTTATGATATTCCTATTCAGAGAGCTTTATCTTGGAATATAATTCAACGGTTTAGAATCACAAAAGCATAAGCACCCCCATCGATGAGAATGAGAGGATCAATTCCATGTACCCAACTATGAGGTGCTACTTTGACACCCAATATCTCTCCAACATCAGAACATGTAGTATGCCCATTCACACTTAGATTACCAAGGAGAAGTGCAGATGGCCCTCACCTAATAGTTCCACTAGTACCATCAAATTTAGAGTTTTTGAGAGCAATTGCTCTTGAGAAATTAGGAAACATTGACTTTATACAACTTCTCGGGGATGAACATCTTGAGTCAGAAGAAGAAGAAGAAGCACATGGAGAATGTCAACACCAACATGAAGAAGATCAACATGAAGAACAATAGCAGGAATAAGAACAATAGCAGGAAGATGAAGAAATTGAAGGTTCCCCTTCTTACACCATGCAACTTCAAAGGTTATATGACACCATAACAAGTGTACAGGAAAAAGGAAGACTCTCATTCCACGCAAGCCAATTATTGGTCAATCAGATATTGGGAGAAGAAGGTGTCAACCCACACTTCATTGAGTCCCTCCAATGCATGTCAAAGACTTTTGGAGTTGTGGAAGCCATCCATAACATGATGCAAAGACCATGACCTCAATACAACCAAAGGAAAACTGATGCAAGGTGAAGACCCGACAAGAATGTTCAAATACCAGCCTCATAATTTGAAGATGCCACTACTCACAATGCAACCTCTACCGCGAGTATTGACCTAACAACTTGCCTATTTCAGCTTTGCACCCTTTGTCTCCACCCTGGATAGAAGAAAATCAATCCACAACCATCAAAACCCCCCAAATAGAAGAGCAAGTTTTTCATACCCCACCCCATTATACCAAAGTAAAATTAACTACCATTGAAATCATCACTTCAACACCTCCTTTTAGTTTCCGTGCCCCTTTCTCCCATGCAAAATTATTCTCTTCCATTATTAATCCTTTGTATAATACCTCCTTAGCCTCACCTGAACCCACCCTTGGCCACCCATTAATGCACTTGGTCCAAGGACTCTCACCTCCAACTAAAGGCATTCTAGGCATTTGGCATTCTGACCCACCTAGATCACTCATATCATGATAGCCTATTCATCCATTTTTTAATCCATAATTCAACCTCAAGCACCTACAACCACATAACCCCCACCATGGGAAGCCTTCGTGGAAGCCATGCTTCAAGCCCCATCACCATATTCTTCATGGGGTCCTAATCCATTTGTATCATCTTCATTATTCACCAATACAATGAGCACTACACCTACCATACCTCTCTTTATGGTAAAAAGGCCATGCACACACATGTCCGACCCCATGCACATATCTCCACCCACAGCACCACCCCCATTCCCCACACTTCCACAATCTCCCATTCCCCCTCCACCAACCTTACGTGCACCCATAATACCATCATGCACAACATCCACTATTTCCCTCCTCGTTTCCCAACCCCATGCATTTTCAACTCTAAATATAGCATCCAGTAATGTAAATAATGCACTAGATACCATGATTCAGTGTGCCAACCAATTAAGGAAGGAGTATCAGCAACCTGAAGAGCATAAGGAGCCACTCAATAATGAATCTCTATGACTTCAAGAACAAGTGGTAGCATTAGAAGAGAGAAATGTGACCTTACAAGATCAATATGATACTCTATGGCAGACCCAACTAGAACTTGACTCCAAGATGCAAAATGTTGATCAGGAGGCCATAAAGAATATGGAAGTCATGTTGGATGGACAAATGGAACAAAATTTCAGGCTACAATGTAACATGGCCCTCCTTAGGAGGCATATGGCAACATCATAAGAAGAAAATAAGCATCTCCAACAGCAAAATCAAGTCAATCTAGAGGCAGCCATGGAAAGTACAATGGGAGCAACCATTAGTCCTTCACAATTTCAAGCTTTACCATTAGAAACCATCAGCACTCTCTTAGAAGAACATGCTAGCTTCCTCAACTCCTATTATAAGTTACAAGACAAGCTCAGTTAGTTATGGAGTCAGCAAGCATCTACCAGTACACAAGTGCAAGAGGAACCCCCTATTAATGTCGCTCCAAATGAAATTGAAGCACTGCAAAAACAGATAGAAGAGTTACAAATCAAGCTATTACAATACGAACGAACACCCTCTCCACAAGAAGTGCTTGAGTCTGAAGAGCTAGTGGAAATTCCAATAGATGAAACATTTGAAGTGTTACACTTATGTGTTCCTCGAGTAGCTTTGATGTGAACCTTTTCTCTATACATGGGCACTTTTTACTCTAGTTTTGGCTAGAGGTTTTTTCCCCATGTTACCACATACATGCTTCACTCATATGTGGTGGTACTCTGTACTTAGGGATATTATTTAGCTCCTACTTTAGTTTAGTTCATCGTCAATAGGAAGAGCTATTCCAACCATCCATCTTCTTTGTGTGTCTTGCTATGTTTGTGCTCCTTGTGTGCTTCTTGTGTGTCTCTTGCACTTCTACACACACCCAACAGTGGTATAACGCAAGTTCAACTCCTTCTCAAGTTTTGATTTTTTGTGTCGTGGCATGCGTGCACTTTTAATAGTGCAAATCGACTTTGGAGCATTGAATAGTGAATTTCAGTGGTCAAGAAGCTGGTTGCACTGACCCCCATTTTGAAGCCATTCGTGCATTCAGAATTTCCATCAGAGTGACGATTTGTGACTGAAATTTTAGCATTCATTTAAGCTTTCATTGAAGTGAATATTTTGTCACATTCTTATTCTTTAGTTAAATGGGGGGCAACAATGACTTTTTTGGCATGCTTCAAGCTAAAGATAAGTTGATGGGACCAACTATCCAATGTGTTCTTACATGATGAAGCATGTTCTTATTGCAAAAAAACTTTGGAACATAGTGGCAAATGTAGATCGAAGACCCACAAATTCTTCTACTTCACAATCTACTATCATAGATGGAGCTTTTTCTTCAAGTACAATGGTTACCCCTTCTCCACCTACATAAGAGCAGCTTAGATGGCATGGAAAAGATGCTCAAGCTCATGCATTGATTGTGTTTTTTGTGAAGCATCATATAGTTCCACACATTTGTTCATGTTCTACATGAAGACACACATGGGACACTCTTGCTTCTTTGTATGCCATGCATAATGAAGCACGTGTTGCATACTTGAAGAAGCAACTTGAGGATGTATGTATGACTGAAAATGAGTCGATGGATGTGTATGTGACACACATCAAGGAATTGAAACAACAATTAGCAAACATAGATGAGATTATTCTAGATGCATCACTCATCTCTACATTGTTGAAAGGATTACCACAACCTTTTCAAAGCTTTGCCACTACACTCCATTTGGCTGCAAAAGGGAATCCCAACATGTATGCATTTGATGAGATTGTGTCTCTTTTTTTGCAAGAAGAGCAATCTAGAGTGAATAGGGGAACATAAGCACTTGATATCTCACAAAAAGGGAAAAGCAAGTACGGTTCAGCTTTGGGTTCATCAAAACCAAAGCCTCAACCTTCCTCTTCCACTCATTGCTCTAATGATGCTGATTTGCAAAAGAAGAAGAGATGCAAATATTTCCAAAAGGATGGTCATACTATTGATGAGTGTAGGAAGCTTGCTAAACGCAATGAAAAGAAGAAGGAATCTAGCATGTCTATTGCTGAAAATTCAGTAAATGCAAAGAATGATGAAGCCAACATGGCTCAAGATTTTTGAAAATGTGTTGTTACATGACATTATGATGGATCTTTGCATTATAAATGTATGGTTGTGAGTGAGGCTGATTCGGATTGGTTCTTTGATAGTGGTGCTTCAAAGCACATTCCATCATGCAAATGATTTTTTGCATCTTTGAAAGATGCATCCAAAAGAGGACATGTTGTGTGTGCAAACAATGCCTCTTATCCCATCATTGGAGTAGGAGAAATTGAGCTTACAACTGCAAATGGAGGTTTGATTCTCTTGAAAAATGCATTGTATGTGCATGATATCAAGAAGAACTTAATTTCAATTCCGTTGATTGCCAAAGCTAGACTTCATATACACTTTGTTGATGATAAGTGTATGGTTCATGATTTCAAAAATGGTGATATTATCGTGATGTTTGGTATATTATGTAATGATTTCTATCATATGGATACATACAAGAGGGTCGTCTCGAATGCCTTGGTTGCTCATACTTCTTCCATGGGTGAAATGGAGCTTTGGTATGCTGGTTTTGGTCACTTGAACTTCAATAGTTTGCTTTATTTGCAAAAGACAGACATGGTTATTGGTTTGCCAACACTTGAGTTCATTGAAAAGCATGCATGTGAAGGTTGCATTCTTGGGAAAAATGCATCGTGCTTCTTTTCCAAAAGATATTCATATACACACTACAATAAAATTGAAGCTTGTTCATAGTGATGTATGTGGTCCCGTCAAGACTCCATCTTTTGGGAAGGATGTATATTTTGTTACCTTCATTGATGATGCTACTCCCATACATGGGTGTATCATATGAAAACAAAGAATGAGGTATTTTCTTGCTTCAAAGCATTTTTAGCTATGGCTAAAAATTTTTCTTCAAATCAGCTTTTGACTCTACACACGGATCATGGTGGTGAATACATGTCACATGAGTTTAATGCTTTTCTTCATGAAAGAGGAATTTCACACCAATGTACAATGCCATAAACACCTCATCAAAATGGTGTTGCTGAGCGTAAAAATAGAACTCTCCTTGAGAAGGCATGATGTATGGTTAAAGGAGAGCACCTTCCTAATAAGTTTTGGATGGAAGTGGTCATGTGTGCAAACTATGTGTTGAATCACTACGTTACAAAAGCATTGAGAGTCATTACTCCTTATGAGGCTTGGAATGGACATAAGCCTATGGTTAGTCATATGCCACTGTTTGGTTGTTTAGCATATGCTCTTGTGTCATCACAACAACATCACATACTTAATGACAATGCAAAGAAATGTATATTTGTTGGTTATAGTGATGAATGTAAGACATATCATTTGTATCATCCATTGATAAAAATACTTACTGTGAGTTGAGATGTGGTATTTGCTGAAAATTCAGTTTTCCATCTAGTTGAATGCGAAAAACAACCAACATTTATCTCATAAGATGTGTTCGATACACTCATTGCTTTGTTCCAAAATGGTGCACTTGAATATGGCCATGAAGACCAGCCAAATGAGGCTCAAAGGGCTGAAAATTTCTAGCAAAATAGAGCTGAAAATGCAGAGAATTTTGAGCCAAACATGGCTGAAATTTTTCAGCCAAAAATTATTGGAACTGCTGGAAATTTCTAGCCACATATGGTTGAACATTTGCATCAAAATATGGCTCAAAATGAGCATGAAATTCAGCCTACGCATGATATACATGTTGATGATGTATTACATAATGAACACATGTCTATCAACAATGCACAATCTATGCCAAAGTGGCTGAAACAAAATTTTCACGATAGAAAATTGAGTGCACCTTTACTTGGTAGAACAAGATCAAGCTCTCACCATGCATCAAATAATTTTGTGGATTATTCTCTTATTGCAATCGCATGTAATAAAGAGCCACTTACTTTTGAAGATGCATGTGATGGTCCACAATGGATGAGTGCTATGCAATCAAAAATGGATTCCATACATAGGAATGGTACTTGAGAGTTATGTGAATTGCCAAAAGGAAAAAAATGCCATTGGTACATAGTGGGTTTACAAAATTAAAAGAAAGTCTGATGGTACCATTGATCGTTATAAAGCTAGATTGGTTGCCAAAGGATATGTGCAACAAAATGGCATTGACTATGAGGAAAATTTTGCACCTAGTTCATGCATGACTACCATTCACACCATGGCTACATTGTCTACCCATCGAGGTTGGAAAGTACATCAGTTGGACATAAAGACAGCTTTCTTGAATGGTGATCTAAAAGAAGAGGTCTATGTGAAGCAACCTCCTGGATTTTCTATGAAAGGGAAAGAGCATATGGTTTGTTGCTTGCATAAAGCCTTGTATGGTCTCAAGCAAGCTCCACATGCATGTTATGAGAAAATACATAAGCACTTGATTGCTCTCGGCTCCACATGCAGTCCAATTGAAAGCACACTGTATGTACGCAAATATGGGGCTGATTTTACAGTGCTTGTTCTTTATGTCAATGACATACTCTTGATTGGGTCATGTGATGCAAAGCTTAACATTCCTATGGCTAATTTGCAGCATACTTTTGATGTCACTTATCTTGGTCTTTTGAGCTACTATCTTAGCATCCAATTTGTATCCGTTGAGGGGGGAAATGTTATGCATCAAACAAAGTATGTTGAAAAACTGTTTCAGCATTTTGACTTTGAGGATTGCAAGCCAGTTTCCACAGCAATTGAGATAGGATTTAGGCTCTCAGTTGAGGATTCCAGTGATGCATTTGACACTTCTCTTTATCAGCAAGTTGTGGGATGTCTTATATATGCATGCAACAGAAGGCCAGATATATAGTATGCAATTTTCTAGTTGATTCAATTCATGCATAGCCCTAACACTAAGCATTGGCAAGCAATGAAATGTGTGTTTAGATATCTCAAAGGCACTTTGAGCTTAGGTCTCTTTTATGGAAGAGATATCTGGCCATGCTTGCATGCTTTTACAGATAGTGATTGGGCTGGTTGTTATCATACTCACATGTCCACTAGTGGTAATTTCTTTTTCGTTGGAGACTCATGCATATCTTGGTTGAGTAAGAAGCAACTTACAATGGTGAAATCAAGTTGTGAAGCTGAGCACAAGGCAGTTTTCACACCTAGAGTGGAGCATATATGGTTGAGACGCCTATTGATGGATCTTTGCATGGAGATTGATACTGCTACACATATTCTCACTGATAGTCAGAGTGCATTGGCTATTGCACAAAACCCAGTGTTTCATGCATGGACCAAACATATTGAGGTGCATTATCAGTATGTGAGAGAGCACCATCATGCAGGAGATATTGATTTGGTATATGTGCCTACACAAGATAATGTGGCTGATATATTCACCAAAGCTCTTCCACGGAAAAATTTTGAAGCTTTCTGCAAAGCTTTAGGCTTATTACCTTGTGGTGGCTGATTTGTCACTCCCTGTATGTGTTCACATCAATCGCTCCAAGGGGGTTTGTTACACTTATGTGTTCCTCAAGTAGCATTGATGTGAACCTTTTCCCTATACATGGGCAGTTTTTACTCTAGTGCTCGCTAGAGGTTTTTTGCCCATGTTACCACATACATGCTTCACTCATATGTGGTGGTACTTTGTACTTAGGGATTAGTTAGCTTTTACTTCAATTTAGTTCATCATCAATAGAGAGAGCTATTCCAACCATCCATCTTCTTTGTATCTTGCTACATTTGTGCTTCTTGTATGTCTCGCAATTCTACACACACCCAACATGAAGATGCATATGAACCTCAACCAGTTCCAAGTAGTCACATCATTGAGGAAGGTCAGGAAACATATGAAGCACCCATCCCTTAATGACTTAAACAAGTCATAGAAATTGGATGTACTCATGATGACCATGGACAATTTAGATATAGTCAATGTCAAATCTGGAAGAAATGTTGTTCAACACAAAGGCTTGATCACAACTTCAAAACTACAATATATGCCTTATTTTGTGCTTTTGGATGATAACAATGCGGAAATTAAAAGATTGGTAGGAGAAGAGCCAACATTCGCCACCTAGTTCCAGCTAAATGATCTCTTAGAGGGGGCTAAACAGGGCATAATTTTCCAATCCAACTGGCAAGCACCTTTGTTAGAAGACTATCCAGAAATGATGAAAACTTAGTCCATTGTGCCACTGCACATAAATTATATCCATGTCATGCTCCCGTATCTCATAGACACCCATGGGCTTCATTTTCCATAAAAATAAAAAATAGCCTTGGATGCTTAGATTGGTTGAGCTACCCATATTTCACACCACCTTGAGGGCCTCCCACCATAGCTTACATGGTATCAACTATTCACCATTGGACCCCCAGTTGAAGAACATACTTGATGTTGTCGCAAAGATGTGAATGAAAATTTTCAAGCTCACCACTATTGTCTTTAAAACATTTCACAATGTCAAGGCTTTGTATATTTTGGCACTAGGTTTTAATGAAGGTAACTTTGATTTGGTCTATGATATGAGCAAAACACCTTCGGTAAACATTGTCTATGCTTCACATGCATGCATCAAATACTTTCCTGCATGCTACAAGAAAAATTTTGAAGAAATCTTCTCCATGGGCTTTTGGGAGTACGATTCTGAGATATTCCTCGCACGACCCACCCACCTACTACATCTTTTTGCAATGGAACAAGCTCTTCATGCCGAACAATTGTATATGCCACATCCAAAGGTTCTAGGCCAAATTGATGTCGATCATTTAATGACCCACTTAGCACGTGCACTTCAGCTCAAGGAGCATGAACTAGCTGCTCAGGTTGTCCAATATTACAAAAAACACCACCCACTACAAGGGTCTGACACAAGAGAGCGAGATGTGTTAGCAATCAAGGAGGCTTTAAAGGTGCCAAGAAAACATGAGGCAAGGGATCCACAGAGAGCAAAGTCAAAGAGAAGCTCAAGGAGGGCCAAGTAGACAAGGAATCCAACAAAGATATGGCGATTAGGCCAATCATTCCAATATACAACAAACAGTGATTGTCATCACTACACTTCATTGTAAATTTTTTTTTTGGTATAATAGACTCCATTTTGTTCAAGCCGAGGAGTAGTAGCACAACCTATGTCTCAATTTTCATAATTTTCTCAACCCATTTGAGCATTCAAATGAACTAGAGAACCTAACTTTTAATTAGGCCAGATACTTGGTCTTAATAGGGCCAAAGCTAGTCAAGAAGCTATAAAAAACTCTAGATAGTTCATTTGAGAGGTTAGCTAGTTGCAAAGTGAACCCAAAACTAAACATTGTAAACTTCTTTTGGATAATCAAATATTCCATTGCTCCCTCTCTTTGTCTTACCTTGTATGTGTGTGCATTTTAGTGTGCTTCTCACTCATGCACTTGTGTGTTCCACTTGCTCATGGTCATCATACCACCCTCATATCTCCACAGATTGACAATTATGAGGTGGTCTCCTCATATTGGTGCTTATGAGAGTGACAAAGCTAGGTAAAGCTCTTGCTCTAAATACAATATTTTTTCTCTCTTTTGGGAAAACAAGAAAAGAGAAAACATTAGTTAAGGTGGTTAATGTTGATATATTTAGGCAGTGATGTGTGTGAACACACTAGGACCGCCAGGGCACTTTTTTCCCTCTTTAGGAGGGGGTTTTTCCCCTGGCTTGTATATACGCCTATTGCCCTAATGGGCTACTTATCTTTGTACATTCTCTAGTAATACATTCAATATTGTGTGTTGTGCTCCAAGCTTCTTCTTCTTCCTTGTTGTTACAGAGCTAAAGAGAGTACAAAGCAGAGAAAAAGACGGGCCCCAAAATTTTTCCGATTTGGACATTATATCTTTGTATCATAACCATTCTTGTAATATATTTTCCGTTGTAAATGCACTAGAGGAGTCCTCTAGATGCATCCCCACAAAAGGTTAGAAACTTACCCATGTAAAATAGTAGGAAATTAGTCTTCTAGTGAATAAAGTGCCGGTCTCTTGTGTGAAAGGGCCAAACTTAGGGCACATGTATATAAGTCACTTTGTGACTCTTTGTAGAGACTTTTTGCCATTGAGAAGAAGGAGCACTCCTGAATTTCGAATTTGCCTCTTCTTTGCAGATTTTGATCTTCTTCTTGGTCTTGTATGTGTGTGTGTGGCTTGAGATGTGTGTGTAGGACTGTTGTCTACCCCTTCCCATTGATTTTGAGCTATTGTAGTGTGTGTGCGAACTAGTAGGAGTTGTGGCGTGAGTGTGGGTGTTTCCCGCCATTCACCATTTTGGCCATAACTTGAAGCAGAGTTATCAGAATCAAGTTTCCGGTAGATGCGTCTCGTCGAGAGCTTCGAAACGAGTACCCTATTGCCTATATTTGAAGTTCGGAGCTGGGAGAAATCCTTGAATTTCTGAAAACTGCTGTAAGAGGTATCGCGGCAAATACTTTCAGCATTTCAGTGAGTGTGAGAGGTAGATTAGTCTTTTCTCATGCATGTAAGCTGAACCGCTTCATTTTCCATCATGTGTGCATACGTCCTCATACACTTGGTTAGGTCGTTCGATCGGATTGACATTTAAATGTGTGTTAATTTACCACTATATACACTTGTGTGGCAATTGAGGTACAGTCTCATTGGCACAAGTCCTTGAGTCTTCTTGGCTCAAGTACACACGTTTTTGGCGCCGTTGCCGGGGAACACTACCAAGGTGCCTTCGTGATGGTTATAGATCGAGTGTGATAGGATCGTACTTGTAGAAGTGAATTTGTCTTGTGGCAATTAGTCAATCACTTCAGCACTTGTTACTTCACATCTCAGAGGTGTGTGTGATAAGTTTTAGGTTTAGGGTTAGGAGGAAGGGAGAGGAGAAGGAGTTAGGGTTAGATTAGAAGAAGAGGAGTAGTGAGGAGAGGAGAAGTAGGAGTAGACAAAAATCACCAAAAAATCCCCAAAATCACCAAGAAAATTAGCAAAATTCAAATTCTGTCAAAAAAGTATAAAAACCAAAAAAAAATTGGCTCATTAGACACTTCACTGTGTTCTGGTATCGTCTGCGAGCAGCGACCGGTATCGCTAGTGAAGTATCGTGCTTTTCAAGCTTTCAAAGCTAGGGTTTGAGCTCAAGGTGCAAGCAAAGCAATACACTGGTAAGATTTCACAAAGAATATTTGCCAAAAACTCTCTAAACATGCATAAACACATGATTAAGGATGTGCGCAGTATCGCGAGAGGAGAAAACTAATATCATTACAGTCTCTTTGTGTGATACAGTGACCTAGGAGTGAAGAGGGAGTAAGGAGAGCAAGGGGGTGCAAAAATTTTGGAAGTTCCTTGCATTTTGGCTTGAGTATCGCGATCGGTTGAGGTTTGGTGTCGCGATACCAAAACTCCCTTGTATCGCGATACTCGCCGAAGTATCGTATCGCTTGATACCTGTCTTAGTATCGCAATACCATATTGGTATCGTGTCGCCAAGTTGGTATCGCGATCTCACCTTGCTAAGTTGGTATCGTATCGTTACCTTCTTGGCATCGTATCGTGTCACTTGGCATTAAGTATCGCGACACCACTTCGATATCGTATCGCCCACTCACCTGGATAGTATCGCGATATTGTAAGTATCATATCGTCTAGGTTCTGTGGTATCGTATCATTTGAATCAAGATATCGTATCGTCTTGCATCTTAAGTATCGTATCGTACATGTGGTATCGTATCGCCTTCCCTTCGAGAATTGTATCGCGATACCACACTGATATCGTATCGGCATAAGTTCCAGTATCGTATCGCTAGAGCCCATTGGTATCGTATCGTCGGACTTTTAATATCGTATCGTGCAAGCCGGTGGTATCGTATCGCCGCTTGTCACAGTATCGTATCGTCCCCTTACCAGAGATCGTATCGCGACACCAAAGTGGTATCGTATCGTCGTTGTGTTTGGTATCGTATCGCAGTCATTATCCAGTATCGTATCGTTTGGACTTCTGGTATTGTATCGCGGCCAGGGCAGTATCACCAAGTGTGGTATCGCCTGGAAACGGTATCGGCCAGAGTGACATTGGTATTTTTGGTAGACATTTTGAGGCATTGGAGGAGCCACTCAAGGAGAAGCTCTGGGACTTCTCGAGAGACTTAGGTGGGTGAATGAACTTGAGGTCAGGAAGGGTGCTAAGTAGCCGAAGAAGCGTCATATCTTCTGTGGGAAGTGCTGCTCAGGTTAGTCATCACTCCATCTACTCAGAGACTTCTAGTGACTCAGAGGAGGAAATACCCATGGCTTCGGAAGACATGCAGGGTCCAACACCGAATAGGAATCTCATGACTATTGTTGAAGGAGACTACCGTACCTCCTTACAGTATGTGTCCACTAATGCCCAGGAGATCCCTATCTACCTGGATGGCTTAAATAGATCTATGGTCAGGATGGTAACTTCCCTGAATGCCACAATTGTACCCCGACCTGCTGTCAAGTATGAGGGAGGTGCATATGTAGACAAAATTGGTCATATCTACATTGTGACTGAATTTCCTGAGAGGAACAACGAAAGGGGAGAGTTTGTGGACCCAGACAACTCCGAAAGAGCACACCCTGAAGAGTTTGTGACTACCCCTAGGGGCCGGTCTCAAGTATCACGGGTCTTGAGAGGAGACTTGATTCCTCAAGACGACTACTTGTTGGAAGTCTATATGATCCATGGATTAGACCTATTGCTTCAAACCGACTTACCTGCTCCAGGAAGAGAAGAAAGCCCCATGACATTCTATGAGCTGAAAGACCCAGATGATGAAACTAAACTGACATACTTGGATAAGGATCAAAGGAGATACTAGCCTGTGAGTGCCTTAGAAAGAGCTCGGCTGAGATACATGGGTGCGCCTGTATTTCCTCAGAGAGATCAGGCAACTACCTCACAAAATCCTTTTGGAAATCAACAAGAGACGGAACATACCACATCAGGATAGACCAGCCAACGAAGTGGGCCCAACCGTACTCATGTACAGTTTGCAACTCCAGGAGTACAAACACACAATCAGACCCACGCAGGGATAGGTAATCAGTACCGACCACCAGTCAGACCACGACCACCGATAGGAGGACAGCCTGGAATACCTCCATTACGGCCAGCTGCCCCAGTTTACCCTGTAATGCCCAGACCACTTGAACCAGTGAGAAGATTGAGACCTATTCAAGTGGCTAAATGTGTGAGAAACCATTATGATGGATTGGGGGAACCCTATGATCATATCGCTGAATTTAAACAAGTTCTAAGAGCGGAGCAAGTAGATGACTTCTTCGTGCAGTATGAGTCTTTTGGACTCACCCTCACAGGGACAGCTCTAACTTGGTTCCAACCCTTAGACCCAAATCAATTTGGAAATATGGAACAACTCTTTCAAGAATTCATCGGGGAATTCACAAAGAGGGGGATTAAACACAATTCTGCGTCTTTAATCCATAGCTTTAAACAAAACCCTAATGAAACTGTGAAGACTGCTGCCCGAAGATTCAATCAATATGTGGATAGATGCCCAATAGTTGAGAGACCCACTCAACAAAAGATGATTTCATTATTTTTAGATGGGCTCACTAACGGAACTCTACGAACCCTAGTGTATGTGAAGAGGCTACAAACATTGAGTGAGTGTCTTCAGGAGTGCATTGATTTGGAAGATAACCTTGCCGAGGATCTCAAAGGTACAATCGACCTCACTAAATCAGAAGATTTAAGGAGCACTGTTACATCCAACTCCAGTAACATGGAAGAATTAGCAGAATTATTAGCAAAGAAACTAGGAGTCCAGGGACAAAGAGCTTACCAAAACCCAGCGCAAAGGGTGCCTATGCTACGGAGATGTAATTTATGTGGAGGAGAGCACCCCACACACTTGTGTGTCCGAGGAGGGGCTGGTGCACAACCTATGTATCCATACCACCGACAGCAACAACAAGGGACTTCTTGGTATTGTCACATAGAACAAAAATATACCAACCACACTACTGAGAATTGTCCATTCAACAGGCAAGCATGCCCTTTCAACCACCACAATATAGACCATATGGATACCCTCCTAAGGAGCCAGGTAGAGAGATACCAGGATACAATCCATATCCCACACCAGCAGAAGCATCACGGCCATATGAGCAGGCACCATATCCACCACCACAACCAGTGCTAGGACCCCAACTGTCAAAACCTCAACAAGTAGTATCTGTAAAGTATGCTCAACCAGAAGAAAACTTAGAAAGAGTTATAGTTCCAGCATCGACAATGACCAACGTAGAATCAACAAACCCTGGATATGAACCTCCACCAAGAGAGTACTACCCATACGACGCCAACATGAGGGCATATGAAACGGCATATGATGCGGCTTATTATGGGTACGAAGGCTATGATCAGATTTATGGAGTAGAGACGACTACCCTAATGTATACGACTCCTAAAGCACAACCAACCGTGAGACCGCCTATTAGACCACCCATGCAGAGAGGACCATGCTATAGATGCGGAGGAGACCATTTCATTAGAGAATGCCCTCGACCTTATAACCCTCCACCACATAGGATCTGGGAAGGATATTGTAGTGATTGCCGAAAAGAACATCTTTTTAGAGATTGCCCTAAGAATCCGGCAAAAACTCAAGATACTACACCAATTAATGTGATTGAGGTCATAGAAGGATCTGGAAGTGATAAGGAGTACACCGTACCACTAAAGGCTATTACTAGAGCCCAAGCAAAGCAACAAAAAGGAGAACAACCAGAAGAGAAACAAGAGAGCAATAAAATTGTAGGCTCTAAAATTCAGGTAGTCGAGGATTCTGAGAACCCATGTGAGAATTCCCAAAACACAAGAGTACAAAAATGGAAGGAAAGACGAGAAAAACTCAAAAATAAATGGGCGAGAAATAAGAGTCAAGACAGTAAGAAACAAACTAAGGGCTTGAAAGAGCATAAAGAACGAAAAACGCATAAGGAGATACCTGAGCCACCGCTGATTAGCGTAGAGAAGGAGAAGCCAGGATCCATTCTAGCTGACCCTAAGCAAGACGACTTGGACATGTGGTTGAAAGCTTACCAAGCTAGAATAAAAAAGGGCCCAAATATAGAGCAACATGAAAAACTCTACCCTCAAGGGGAATTAGAAAAAGAAAGATTGGCAATATGCAGGAAACTCATCGAGGTAGCACACGCAACCCTAGAAAAAACTATCCCAATTTTACCAGAGACAAGGATTGCACATGGTCTATACGAAGAATACATCAAATCCAAGGATAAGGAACCTGGAAAGGAAGATGATCAAGGTGAGCGAATAAAAGCACAAGATGAACAGGTGTCAATGATACCAGACCTAGAGGCAGATTGGCCAGAAGACTTGTGGAATAGAATCAGAGAAGAGCAATGGAGGAAGAATGGAGTTAGTCCGCCTCCCTTTGAGGAAATAGATGTGGAAGATTGTCAACCCCATCCCAACCTGGAGGAAGCATATGAGGAAGTATCAAGACTCGATAGAGGTAGAGAGGAAACCCTGAGCATTTCAACATTGCCTAATTACATGGGAGAATACGAAAGGGAGTCTCTAATAATACGAGCACCCACAGTGCATGGGAAGGAAAAAAGAAACTCAGAAGAGAGTTCACACAATCTAACAAAACTTAAGAAAACAAAGGTGCAATGCAAATTGACGGTGGAAGAGTTGCTTCAACTGAAACCACAATTATGGAGACAGTTAGCAAATCAATTAGAACCACCACCAGAGAAAGGAGAAATGAAAGGAAAGGAAAAGGAAAACCAATCCACAATACAAATTCCAGTTGATAAAGTGGGAGAGTTTAGTGAAGGAGACGAAGGTAATACGTGTCTACCGGTCACCCACAATGGGTACATGACCAAGGCTATTCTAGATACGGGAGCCGGGGTAGGAATTGCCACCAAGGAGATATGGGAAAAGTGGGGAAAACCTGCCTTGCGGCCCACACGCATGGAACTCCAATTAGCAGACGGTCATGTCGAAAGACCCTTAGGAATACTGGAAAGAATCAAATTAACCACCTGTGGAGTAGAATTTGAACACACATTAGCCATTTGTAAGTTCGAGAGCAAACAACTATGAAATGATATTAGGGCGACCCTTTATGAGACAAATGCGAGTATTGCAAGACTGGGGAAGAGATTCATTATACCTGCAACATCAAGGAAACACCACCAAGATAAATTTGCACACGTTTGCTTATCGAGATGTCCCTCCACTACAATGGAATCCAGTCCACAAAGAAGAATATGACCTATCCATTCATAGTGCTGGGTCAAGTGACCAATCTTGTATACATGAAGATGCACAGTTATGGATGTGTAAAGAAGCACAAAGAGAGGAGTATAAAAAACAACTGTGGCCGATAGGACACCCTAACTATCGATCAATAGAAGACCCAAATTATATGCCTCAAATCTTTCCTGATGAGATCTTCGAGCCACATGGATGGATGGAAATTTTGGCAACCTTAGATGTGTATGTAAACGAAGAAGTTTGATGATGAACGAATGCATAGATGAGGAAGGCTATGATGTAAACCTTTATATGGTTGTCCTTCAAGAAGTAGAAGAAGGGGAAATCCTGGAAAAAGAATGGAAAGAGGAATATGAAAGCATAGAAATGGAACCAGAATTTGACTCCGAAGAAAGCTACTTAAACACTATTCAGAACAAGAAGGAACAGGAACCAACAAAAATCTTAGCAATTGAAGCTGCTCCGACAAGACACAAGCAGAGGGAAGACATGAGTAAGGTAGAACGAAACCCAGATCTTTTTGAAGTTCCTGCACACTTTAAAAAATACGAGGTAGAAGAAAGAAAAGTAGCCATTCAAATGCCTAGACGAGATGCACGAGACGGAGAAGCATACGACAACAAGGAACAAACAAAAAAAATTGTTGTAACAGTAGAAGACGGAGAAGAGCGATGCACATATATTGGAAAAGATGTATCGGAGGAGGAGGAACAGGAACTCATACACCTTATCCGAGAGTACCGAGACGTATTCGCATGGACCTACAAGGATCTCAAAGGTGTAGAACCCACTATTTGTTCCCATCGAATACCAATGACGGCTGACGCAAAACCATCCAAACAACGCCCTTATACATATAATGAAGTTTACGGAGCAAAAATTAAGGAAGAAATAGACAAACTACTAGCGGCAGGATTCATATATGATATCGAACACACCGAGTGGGTATCGCCATTAGTAGTGGTGCCTAAGAAAAACGGAAAATTGAGAGTGTGCATCATGAAGTGTAGGGAGTTTCCAAGTGAAGGTCTCTGCATAGGACAACAAAGATCACTATGATCACATTGTAGATTATGAGAAGCTCTTACTGAACCATCTTTTGGGAAGCAGGAAGACTACGTTTTTACCTAAATACAACCCTCATAGACATGTTTAGAAGGTGCTCAAGTTTGGGTACAGATGACACCATTTCAAATTTTTGTAAGCATAGCAAACTAGCAAAATTTAAATGAACAAAGCTTTGCATCTAAGATAACCTAAGAATCATAAATTCCACATGTTGAGTCATTCATAGATTTTTCATAGACTATGAGCTTATAGAACCCATGACATAAAATGCCAGAATCAATAATAACATCGCCATTCGATAGATCATAAGTTGCACATCTATCATCAATAAAATTGACAATCAAACCAATCCTTGCTAATGTTAAAATTGATATCATATTTTTCTTGATCCTTGATGCATATAAGGCATTTGAAAATGTGAAAAAATCGCCATCATCAATAGTCAAAATGATCTTTCCAACTCCCATTATAGGATAAGAGGAGTTGTTAACAAATGTCACAATATTCCTAATAGGGAGAAAAAGAAACTATGTTGAAAGGTAATATGTTTGGTTGCACCACTATCAAATTGCCAGTCATCTAAGTGTTGATATATTTAGGTAGTGATGTGTGTGAACACTCTAGGACCCTCGGGCACTTTTTTCCCTCTTTAGGAGGTTTTTCCCCCAGCTTGTATATACGCCTATTTCCTTAATGGGCTACTTATCTTTGTACATTCTCTAGTAATACATTCAGAATTGTGTGTTGTCCTCCCAGCTTCTTCTTCTTCCTTGTGTTGTTCGCGTGCTTTCGCAGACGTCTAACTCCAACAATTGGTATCAGAGCAGGTCGTCGCTTCATCTAGGGCGTCGTCGACACTCCTCCGGTTGCAGTCTCAGAATCGCATGAATTTTGCACTTGTGCAGGATATTTTGTCTTTTTGTGCCAAAGGTATATACCAGTTTTTGTTCGCCAGTATAAGCATCTCGAAGTTTGCTACAGGTCTAGCGAAATTCATTTGGGCAGTTCTGTTCAACTTTTTGAGATACAGACAATTTTCTGCATCAAAGTATTTTAGTCACTGGCCATGGTTGAAAGTAGTGATGTATTCTATATGTTGGTTGTTGAGGATAAGTTGGATGGTACCAACTACCCATTATGGGCTTATATGATGCAACATGTGTTGGTTGCAAAAGGATTGTGGAACATTGTGTAGGGTGTCAAAAAACGTCCTATCACACCTGCAACTGTTACAACTACATGTATTGAAGCTGATGTAGAAGGTGTCAAAGATGATGATATTTTGCATATTCCTGTTCGTGTTGCGGTTTTTGATGCACCTACTTCAAAGCACATTCGCTAGGATGGCAGAGATGCCCAGGCAAATGCATTGATAGCTTTGTCTGTAAAACATGCCATTTTCCCTCACATTCCCTCTTGCAGAACAACTAAGGATGCTTGGGATACACTTACCACATTATACCAAGCTAGGAATGAGGCTCGTGTTGCTTAACTCCGAAAACGGTTGGAGAGTGAGCACATGAATGAAGGTGATTCTATGGAGACTTTCCTAACGAAGATCAAAGACTTCAAGGAACAATTGATTTGTGCTGACGAGGTTATACCAAATAGCTCACTTATGCAGACCGTTCTTAATGGTCTTCCTGATTCATATCAGAGTTTTGCTTCTACTCTTCGGTTGATGATGAAAGGCAATCCAAATGCCTTATCATTTGACGAGTTAGTCTTTGTTCTGTTGCAGGAAGATCAGTCTAGGCAGAACAGGTCCATTATGCGAGTTGCAGATCAAGCTTTCCTAGCTAGTCAGAAGGGCAAAGGAAAATGGAGCTCTCCAACTAGTAAGCAAAAATCTGCTAATTTTGCATATTTGAAGAAGGAAGATAAAGATGAGAAGAAATCAAAAAACAAAAATTGTTTTGTAAGTAATGTAAAGGGAATGATCATATCATAAAGAACTGTCCAAAACGGGCTGCTAAAGAGGCAAAGAAAAAAGAGGCTGGAATGGTTGTTGCAGAGGCCTGTAAACCAAAAACAGAGTCTGCTAATCTTGTGTAGGAAGAAGAATGGGCGTTTACTACTCTTTGCAGTTTTGACCCATCTTCTCATGAGTAGTGCATGTCTGCAGTAGACTCAGATGTTTGGTATTTTGACAGTGGGGCAACCGAACATATTACCTCACAGCACAGTTTCTTCTCTTCACTCGAGTGTGCCCCTACAGGGAATACTGTTACATGCACCAATAACGCCTCTTATCCTATTATGGGAGTTGGTAAGATCATTTTGACTAATGCTAATGGTAGTTCTTTCACGTTGTCAGATGCTTTATTTGTGCTAGGGATCAAGAAGAACCTCTTATTAGTTTCTGCATTAGCCAAGATTGGCTTGGTTGTGAAATTTGTTGATGATAGGTGTACAGTCCATGATCTGTCAAATGGCAATGTGATTATTGCTTCTGGCATTCTATGTCATGGGCTATATAAGCTCATAGACTATGAAAGATCTGTAAATGATTTGGCATGTGCAATAAATGATTCTCACACTATGTCAGATGCAAAGCTTTTGCATGCATGCTTTGGTCATCTAAATTTTGCTAGTTTGCTATGCCTACAGAAATAAAAAATGGTGTCCTCTTTGCCGAAACTAGAGGCACCTCAAAAACATGTTTGTGAAGGCAGTATTTTGGGCAAAATGCAATGTTCGTCCTTTCCAAAAGATGGTTCAGTTCGGGCTACTCAGAAATTGAAGCTTGTACATAGTGATGTCTGTGGTCCTATGCACACACCTTCTTTTGGGAATTATCTTTACTTCATGACTTTCATCAATGATTTTTCCACGCATGCATGGGTATATCCATTGAAGGCAAAGTCCGAAGTGTTCATGTGCTTCAAATAGTTTTTGGTTTTGGCTGAAAATCTCTCAGCATGTAAAATGGGCACCCTCCGTTCTGATGGAGGGAGGGAGTATATGTCTTCTAATTTTAATACATTTTTGGCTGAATGTGGGATAACACACGTGTGTACATTGCCGTATACACCTCAATAGAATGGAGTTGTTGAACGAAAGAACAGGTCACTCATGGAGATGGCGAGGTGTATGGTCAAGAGTCAGGTTTTACCACATAGTTTCTAGCTTGAGGCTATCATGTGTGCAGCATATGTACTGAACACGTGTCCCACTAAAGCATTGCATTCTATCACTCCATATGAGGCTTGGCATGACCACAAGCCATCTGTTGCTCATCTGCATGTTTTTGGTTTTTTGGCATATGCATTAGTGCCTCAACAACATCGCAAAAAATTGGATGATAAAGTAGTAAAATGTATTTTTGTTGGGTACAGTTCTGAAAGTAAAGGCTATCATCTGTATCATCCACAAACTAAATGCATTCTGGTTAGCCGTGATGTTGTTTTTGTTGAAGATGCTATTCAGCCATTGCTTTCATGTACTAAGAAGACATCCGTTAGCTCCAAAGACATGTATGATACTTTGCTGCCTCTTTTTACAGGTGGACAGTCTAGTGTTGGTCCTAATGAGGAAACTTCTCAACCTTTGTAGGTTTCATGTGATGATGCAGATAATTCCATTTCTGATGCAAATGTACATGATGCACTTGATAATGAGAGAGCTGATATTGAGCAAGCAAGAACTATGCCAAAATGGTTGGTGTAGACCTTGCGTGACAGCAAATTAGATGCACCTCTGTCATATCGTACTCGATCAGGCTCTCATAGTGCCTCTTTTGCATCAGATTGCTATGCTATGGCTGCATCTAGTCTCTGTGATGAGAATGAGCCTGTTTCGTTTGATGAAGCATAAAATTCAGAAAATTGGATGGCTGCTATGCAATCTGAATATGATGCAATAATGAAGAATGATACTTGCTCTTTATGTGACTTGCCACTTGGCAAGAAGGCCATTGGCACTAAGTGGGTATACAAGCTGAAGCGTAAACCTGATGGTACAGTTGACAAGTATAAGGCTAGGCTTGTTGCAAAGGGTTATGCGCAGGAAAGAGGCATTGATTTTGATTAGACCTTTGCACGTACATGTCATATCACTACTGTTCGGAGCATTTTGTGCGCTTGGAGCCCATCATGGTTGGAATGTACATCAGTTGGACATTAAAACAGCATTTGTGAATGGTGACTTGCATGAAGAAGTGTATGTTTTTCAGCCCCGTGGCTTTGTGCAAAAAGGGCATGAAAACGAGGTGTGCAGGTTAAAAAGGCATTATATGGTTTAAAGCAAGCACCACGTGCTTGGTATGAGAAGGTACATGCCTATCTGATTGCACATGGTTTTGAGAACAGTCCAACTGAAAGCACCTTATATGTTAAGCGTGCGAATGATGTGCTTCTGATCATTGTTGTCTATGTTGACGACATGCTCTCACTGGTCCTATTGAGAATCATATTGCTGATTTTTAAGGCTGATTTGCATGCCTCATTCGAGATGTCTGATTTGGGGCATTTCCATCGTTATTTGGGCATTCAGTTTATGCAAGTTGATGGTGGAATGGCCTTGTGTCAAACGAAATATAGTGACACATTATTGCAGCGTTTTGGCCTTGAAGACTGTAAGCCTATTGCTACTCCTATGGAGACAGGTTTACGATTGAGCCATCATGATGTTGGAGATGCATTTGATGTTGTTCTCTATCAGCAGGTTGTTGGATGCTTGATTTACTTATGCATTACTAGGCCAGATATTTAGTTTGTTGTCTCACAGATGAGCAGATTTATGCATTGCCCAGGTGTCAGGCATTGGCAGGCGGTTAAGCGCATCTTTCGCTACCTGAGTGGTACTCAGCTACTTGGGTTATTTTATCCCAAGAGGGGATCACTACTCCCATATTTGCATGCTTTTTTTTACTCATACTGGGTTGGTTGCTATGACACTCGTGTGTCCACTAGTGGCTTTTGCTTCATGCTTGGTAGCTCATGTATATCTTGGTTGAGCAAGAAGCAGCCTACTATGGCCACTTCCAGTTGTGAGGCTGAGTATAGGGCAGGTTTCACAGCTACTATTGAGTGTGTGTGGCTCAGACGCCTTATGGCTGATTTGGGTGTTGGTCAGTCTTCTACCACCACAATCTTCACTAATAGTCAGAGCGCATTGGCAGTTGCGAGGAACCCTGTGTTCCATGCTCGCACTAAGCACATTGAGGTGCATTATCATTATGCCAGGGAGAGGTTCTCTGCTGGGGAGATCAGCTTGGCATATGTGCCCACGCAGGAGAACATTGCAGACCTTTTCACGAAGGCTCTGCCCAAGGAGAAGTTTGAAGCTTTCCGCAAAGCTTTGGGATTACTTCCTTTTGTGGAGTGATTTCCACATAGCTTGGCACTTCCTTGTACATGAGTGCCAGCTACTTGTTCACTGCATCACTCCGAGGGGGGATTTGTTGATATATTTAGGTAGTGATGTGTGTGAACACTCTAGGACTGCCGGTGCACTTTTTTCCCTCTTTAGGACGTTTTTTTCCCCCAGGTTGTATATACGCCTATTGCCCTAATGGGTTACTTATCTTTGTACATTCTCTAGTAATACATTCAGAATTGTGTGTTGTGCTCCAAGATCTTCTTCTTCCTTGTGTTTTTCACGTGCTTCCGCAGACATCTAACTCCAACACTAAGTCTACAATAGACATACACTGCTTATGTGTAATTGGTTCATAGTTGTAACCAATAGTAAATTCTCAATTCAGTCTAAACAAGATTAGAGGACTATATGTTAGGTGTAGAGGCCCTCTACAATAGCCATTCCAGCCTCTTTCTTCTTTGGCTCCTTTGCAGATAGTTTAGGACAAATCTTTATGAAATGATAATTTGCTTGACAGTACTTGCAAAACTATTTCTACTTTTCCTCCTTTGACTATGCAACATTAATTGATTTCTACTTACTAAGAGATGAGCTCCATTTACCTTTGCCCATTTGACTAGGTAAGAAAGCTTATCTTCAACCAGAATCAAAATGTTCTGCGTCGACTGATCTACTTGCAACAAAACAAGGAATAACTCATCAAATGTTAAGGATTCTAGATTTTCTTTCATTATCAATCAAATAGTAGAAGCAACACTCTAATACGAATTTGAAAGACCATTAAGAACAATATGTATAAGTGAACTATCTAGCAAGATTCCATTAGCCAAAATCAGTTACTCCTTAAAATCTTTGATCTTTGTCAAAAAATTATCCATAAAATTTCCTTCATATGCTCACTCTCCAACTATTTTTAGAGGTAAGCAACACAAGCCTCATTTCTTTCTTGGTATAATGTTGTAAGAGTATCACAAACAGCTTTACTGTCTTGTAGGAGTCAATATGAGGGATAACGGCATGTTTGATAGACAAGGGTATCAATGCATGTGTCTATGCATCTTTGCTATCCCAACAAACTTGCTCTACAATAGGTGCAATAGGAATGGCAAAATGACTTTGAAATTGAAGATCATCATCTTCAACACCATCTCCATAACCTTCAATAATTATATTTGCAAGTGTAGTAGGACATTTTTCAACACCTTGAACAATATTCCATAGCCCTCTTTCTACCAATACATGATGCATCATATAGGCCCACAATGGGTAATTAGTACAATCCAACTTATTCTCAATAGCCAACATATAGAATACATCATTGCTTTTAGCCATGGCTAGTGACTAAATACCTTGATGTAGAGAATTGAGTGTATCTGAAAACATTGAATAGAAATACCCCATCGATCTCTGATAGACCTATCGCAAACTTTAAGGTGCTTGTATTAGCAAATTGAAACATGTATTTATATTTGACACAAAAGAAATTAAAAATCCTACACAATTGCCACAATAGTGGCTTTGGAGGCCAAAACGAGCTCATTATATATATATATATATATATATATATATATATATATATATAATGATGCCACATAATGAAGATGTTTTGAACTCCTAATCACCTTGAGTATGCTCACCAATTTTTGTGTGATTATGACTCTGATCAGAGGATTGTCAACAATTCCCTATAGAAAGGGATGACATACTCTAATACCAATTGTTGGAGTTTGAGGTTTGCAGAAGCACACAAACAGCATAAGGAAGAATGAAAAGCTTGGAGCACTAGAGCACAACACAATACAGAATTTATTACCAAGTGAATGTACAAGGATAAGTGACCCATTAGGGTTATACGTGTGTATACAAGACAATGGGAAAAATACTCCTAAAGAGCGAAAAAAATGCCCCTTCGATCCTAAGTGTGTTCATACATATCACTACCAAAATATATCAACAAATACTTATGGAATTTATGTTAGTCCTACCTCACTTCCAACATTTGGTTTCAATGCATTGTGCAGATACATAAGTTGTTTCAAAGATGAGTGATTATAAAGATATATTGAAACAAGAAAACAAGCTTCATGGAATGTCCAATTATCCAATATGGAGTTTCATGATGATGAATTTTCTTGTTTCCAAAGACTTGTGAAATATTTTTAATGGAAAACATCCAATGCCGTGAAAAAAGCTATAAAGGAGGTTGCTTCTTCGTCCCTACCAGCCCAATTTTTGCTCTACAAACTAAAGAGGAAGAAGAAGAAATTATGTCATCATCCATAGACAAAGGGAATTAGATTCAAACTTTTGAAGAGTAGTCCAGATGGGATTCTCTAGAAGCCCAAGCACTCTCACTCATTGCTATGGGTGTGAAGCATCACTGAAAACAGATCACATGGAACCTCTCATGAGGCTTGCTTAGATTTGAAGAATGTCTATCAAAGAATAAATCATGCTAGATAAATTAATATGATGTAGTTAGCCAAGACACACATGAAAGTTGGTGAATAAGTTCAATCCCATATTCTAAATCTTAAGGACATTCATGATCAACTTATTAATGTTGGAGTTAGCATATCTGATGAAGAGATGGTCAACACACTTATCAATTTCCTTCCATCTACATATCCGCCTTTTGTTACTTCTCTCTCTCTCTCTCTCTCTCTCTCTCTCTCTCTCTCTCTCTCTCTCTCTCTCTCTCTCTCTCTCTCTCTCTCTCTCTCTCTCTCTCTCTCTCTCTCTCTCTCTCTATATATATATATATATATATATATATATATATATATATATATATATATATATATATATATATATATATATATATATATATATATATATATATATATATATATAAGAAATAGAGAAATTTCATTTGAAGAGTTGTAGTTTCTATTGCTTCAATATGAAGACTAACAAAAGAGTATGGACGAGAACGAGAAATATATGGCATCATCATCCAAAGGTGACAAGAAGAAGGAGATCACCGAGAAGGAGAAGGAATCTCAACAAAGCAAAAAGGAAAGTGATACATCTACTTCTAAGTCTTCTAGTACCTCTTCTTCAACTTCTACATCAACTATTTCTACCACACCTAAGGAGAAATCCACTTCGTCCTCATCTACACCTAAGTAAGGTGTATTCCATTATTGTGAGACACCAAGTCATCATATAATAGAATACAAAAATAATATTTTCAATGTGAAGAAACGATCATGAGGTAATAATGCTAAAGAAGACCCAGAATCTAATTATTCTAATGAAGAGTCTTTTGCATGTATTAACATAGAAGAATTGCTTTTGATCAAGCATCATTAAATGCGATGCCAAAAAATACTTGGATCTTTTATTATGGAGCTACTTAGCATATGATAAGTTATAAGGAGGTATTTTCTTCCCTTACTAATTATATAGTTAAAAGGGTGACCATAGTAGATGGTCATGATTTGGATATCATTGATGTTTGAGAAATTAGTTTGAAGACAAGTGAAAGTCCCAAATTTATTATTTCCAATGTTTTGTATGTTCCTAAAATGAAGAAAGAATTTCTTTCTTTGTCTACTTTCTTATTAGATGGATATAAAGTTTTCTTTAAGAAGGACTCAAGTCTAATCATTACAACTAATGAGGAGCATTGTCTATTACAAGGTGAAAAAAAATGGTATGTTTGCATTCTCCAAAATTGGCTATGCTAATCTTGCATTATCTTCTACACCAAAGAAGAATATGAAGCTATGGCATGCAAGATTTGGTCACAGCAGTTACACAGCTCTCAAGAATATAAAGGACCAAGGTATGGTTGAGATTTTACCTGCTTCTACTTTACCTGATGATGTAGAATATTATGAATAATTTCTTGAAGGAAAGCTCCATAAGGTTCCATTCAAGAAGCATGTATTCATCCGTAACTAAAACGACAGAGGTTACTTTTCATTTAGCGATCACAGTGCTTTTGTTTTATGCTTTTTGTTGATCTAATGGCTAGGCATCATGAAAGCCATATAAGGATGGCCAAAGCTTATTGTTGAGATATCACTTATACAGGACAATCCCTTAGAGGAGATCTTGGAGGCCATCTTAGAGGAGTGTTTTACACACTTGGTGGAGGTGTGCTCTACATCAAGAGATCTTTGAGGATTTTTTGTCAGCTTACCATCAGCATCAGTTGTTGAGTTACTATGAGTAACAAGTCTATTTCCATTCTTACTTGTTAGTTCACTAGTTTTTTATTTGGGGATAACCGAAATTCGGTTTTGTTGTAAAACTATTCTAAACTATTCATATCCTCCATATTCTCACACACACTCTTCATACCTCTTAGGCACACAATCTCTTGTATCTAGTTCCTATTTTTGCCTAGATTCAGATATTGTTAGTTTGTATCATATTCACACATTGTAATTTGACTTGGAATATAGATAGTGTAGGTGAGCATCCTATCTTATCGTACACTTTGAAAATCTCATATATTCTCTCTCTATGTCTCACTCATCATCTTTTTTAGTATTAAGGTGTGTATGCTAAGGTTTATGAGTGATATGAGCTTCTTGAGTGATCTACCTATATGATTCTCCACATGTGTTAGATACTTTTTGAAGCAATCAAACACTTCTTTCTTACTTTTGATAAAGTACAGAATAGTCCATCTACTATGGTCATCCATAAATGAGACATAATACCTTGATCCTGCCAATGAAGTTTCTTGACTTGTCCCCCATACATCTTTATGTACTAAGTCTAATAAGTTGTTGTGGATGTAGCCTTTATGGTTGAATGGTTGTCTTTGTGCCTTCCCAATCTGATATGCATCACATCTGTTGATCATGTGTTGCTTTGATATGTTTGGCAGCCCTATAACACTTTGAGCCATGCATATATCCTTCAAGGTTCTTTCATTCACATGAGCAAGTCCCTTATGCCACACTTCAAGCTCACTTAGGTTTTGAGACCCAAAGTTGAATAGAGCTATGTTCCTAGTTTCTCCTACTTCAAAAGTAAAGAGCCTACCATGCTTATCACCTCTACATATCTTCTTGAAGCATTCACATGGATCTTCCACAAAAGCTCCATGTTGGGTGAACCTAAGTTGCAAGCCTTTTTCAACTATTTGGCCTACACTTATTAGGTTTTTAGTGATATTGGGTACATAGAGAACCTTACTCAGAATGTTTGTCCTGTCATTGGAAGCTTTGACATTACCAATCCTCTCCACATTGTGCTTATTATCATCCCTTGTTTGTACTTCATGTCTATGCTTTGGACTTTCCAAGTCAGATAGAAGAGCAGTGTTGCCTGCAACATGATTTGAACATCCTAAATCTATATAGAGCAAATGATCATCTTCTTTACATTTCGTATGGCTTAAATTCATCAAAATCTATGGAGTTTCCAAGTCAACATATCTGCAACGGACAATAAAGATCACTATGACCACATGGTAGTTTATGAGTAGCTCTTACTAAACCATCTTTTGGGAAGCAAGGAGACTACATTTTTCCCTAAATACAACCCTCAAATACATGTTTAGAAGGTGCTCAAGTTTGGGTAAAGATGAAATCGTTTCAAATTTTTGTAAACATAGCAAACTAGCAAAATTTGGATGAACAAAGCTTTGCATCTGAGATAGCCTAAGAATCATAAATTCCACATGTTGAATCATTCATAGATTTTGCATAGACTATGAGCTTATAGAACCCATGGCATAAAATGCCAAAAGTAATAACAACATCACCATTCGATAGATCATGAATTGTGCATCTATCATCAATACATTTGACAACCAAGCATATCCTAGATGATGTTGAAACTGATAACATATTTTCCTTGATCCCTCACACATATAATGCATTTGAAAATGTGAAAAAACTGCCATCACCAATAGTCAGAATGATATTTGCAACTCCCATTATGGGATAATAAGAGTTGTTAGCACATGTCACACTATTTCTAATAGGGGTAGACTCAAGTGAGGTGAAGGTAATATGTTTGGCTGTACCACTATCAAATAACCAATCATCTAAGTCTACAAGAGACATACACTCCTCATGTATAATTGGTTCATAGTTGCAACCAATAGTAAATTCCCATTCTTCAGTTCTAAACAAGATTAGCAGACTCTATGTTAGGTGTAGAGGTCTCTACAACAACCGTTTCAACCTCTTTCTTCTTTGGCTCCTTTGCAGATAGTTTAGGACAAATCTTTATGAAATCATAATTTGTCGTATAATACTTTTAAAATGCTCCATTTACCTTTGCCCTTCTGACTTGGTAAGAAAGCTTATCTTCAACACGTGAAATTGGCATGTTCTGCCTAGACTGAACTTCTTGCAACAAAACAAAGAATAACTCCTCAAATGTTAAGTATTTCATATTTTCTTTTATTAGCATCAAATAGTAGAAGCAAGACTCTGATATGAATTTGGAAGACCATTAAGAACAATCTATATAAGTGAACTATTTGGCAAGATTCCAGTAGCAAAAATCAATTACTCCTTCAAATCTTTGATCTTTGTCAAAAAAATTATCCATAAAATTTCCTTCATTCATATGCTCACTCTCCAACTATTTTAGAGGTAAGCAACATGAGCCTCATTTCTTTCTTGGTATAATGTTGTAAGAGTATCACAAGCATCTTTTATTGTCTTGTAAGAGTGAATATTAGGGATAATAGCATGTTTGGTAGACAAGGGTATCAATGCAGGTGCCTGTGCATCTTTTCCATCCCAACAAACTTGCTCTACGAGCTACATAATGACTTCGAAATTGAAGATCATCATCTTCAACACCATCTCCATCACCTTCAATAATTATATTTGCAGGTGTAGTAGGACATTTTTCAACGCCTTGCACAATTTTCCATAGCCCTTTTTCTACCAATACATGATGCATCATATAAACCCACAATGGGTAATTAGTACCATCCAACTTATCCTCAACAGCCAACATATAGAATTCATCATTGCTTTTAGCCATGGCTATGACTAAATACCCTGATGGAGAGAATTGATTGTATCTCAAAACATTGAACAGAAATACCGTGTTGATCTCTGATAGCCCTATAGCAAACTTTGAGATGCTTGTATTGGTGAACCGAAATATGAATATATATTTGACACAAAAGGACAAAATTGCCTACACAATCACTATGATAGTGGATTTGGAGTCCGAAACGAGCTCAAATATATATATATATATATACATATATGATGCCACACAGTTAAGATGTTTTGAACTCCTAATCATCTTGCGTATGCTCACCAATTTTTTTGTGATTATGAGATTGTGATCGGAGGGTTGTCGATAATTCCCTATAGAAAGGGATGACCTGCTCTAATACCAATTTTTGGAAATCAAGGTTTGCGGAAGCACACAAAGATTTTAGACAAGATTGACTTGCCTCTAGGCATTATAATGCTCTCTTCCTAGGTTTTCTTGATCCAAATCTCCTATTTTCGGCTCAGCAATGATCGATCCAACCTACCATGCAACATCTTCCCATGCTATAAAGTATGTCTATGATGGTAGCTTGTGTTCCCACAATAGCACATCTAGGAGTACAACGTATCCAAACAAGTTTGCCAAGAATTGAACGTGCAAAACATATTACGAACGAGGTAGAAAGGCACACAGCTCCCTCCCTCCTCCCCCCCAACCCACCCCGGCCCCTCTCTCTCTCTCTCTCTCTCTCTCTCTCTCTCTCTCTCTCTCTCTCTCTCTCTCTCTCTCTCTCTCTCTCTCTCTCTCTCTCTCTCTCTCTCTCTCTCTCTCTATACGTGCACACACATTTGTGAAGATACTGCACTGTTTTCAGAGGAAAACACAACATTATGAAGTGTTTGCATTAGCCTACAGAGATGGTTAAGAAACGACTAAGTTACTATGTAAAATCTATCAACTAGCATTATTTCAATCATTCAATGTTATGGTTTACGCACAGAAAAGCGGAGCCATATGGGATGGAACTAACTAAGCATGTTCATTTATTCAGAAGTTTTTCATCTCGTCCAAGTTTAATCAAATGCTCTTTCGTTTAAAGCCACACGATAGAATGATATGGAAGCGAGTCTGGTATAAAAAAGAAAGCTCTCAGGTCACATGTTCCACTCAGCATATACGACATGAATTCATCAATTGAGCTAATAGCCATCTTAAAACACCACATTCTAAGTTTGGATGTGCTTCAAGTTAGTTCTCTGGAAGTGTTATTAAAAATACATCTCATAGAGAATAATATATTGGCTTATCAAATCACCACCATGCCTTATTCCTCGAGTCAATTCTTCCCTTATCACCCAATAAGAATCAACTATTTTCTAGGCAACAATATGGTTTTCGGTTATCTATCTGCACATGCAAGTTCCCAAGAATACATCTACAAAAAGAAATATGGCAATTATCAATATGTTATTCCTCTGTCCATTTCTGTAAGGTACATCAGTCCACCAAAAAGATTTTCGTATCATTGTTGTATGTTCATGCCTGGACGTACATCTGTAGAGAGCAACAACCTACTGTATATCTCTATTCGGAATATCTTCGCAAGAAATGATGACAGCTGATTTAGCAAGACAATTCCAGCTATTCTTATTTCACCACTCCAAAGCTTCAACCATGCATAGAAAATAAATATCATATTATTCTTTTGGTGAGCGTATGCATGGACGTGTGTGTGCACGCGTGTGTGTGTGTGTGTGTGTGTGTGTGTGTGTGTGTGTGTGTGTGTGTGTGTGTGTGTGTGTGTGTGTGTGTGTGTGTGTGTGTGTGTGTGTGTGTGTGTGTGTGTGTGTGTGTGTGTTGTGTGTGTGTGTTGGGGGGGGGGAGGGGGGGGGGGGGGGGGCAGAGAGAGAGAGAGAGAGAGAGAGAGAAAGAGAGAGAGAGACCACAAACAACCAAAATGCCACTGATATGGTGCATCCACACTTATCTCGTACTAATTATTACGCTAATGAAAATTCTTCAAAAAGGTTTATTGTGGCCAAAACATAACACTGATCTCAAAGTCAAGTCACCATTTTGCATACTAGTTCCAATAGAAACAAGGCAAATTTGAAGTTCAAAATGACAGTCAACATGAAAAACCGTAGTACGCCCCACCATTACTATACAGCTTAAGTCCTAGTTCCCAATGTTGGTCATTCTCTAGCCACATTAGTATAAACGCCCGAGTGAATGCATTGAAACAATCCACTTTTGGCATAAGTTTTCCATGGAAGATTAATGTAGTTGTAAAATGTAGCTATACAACATCAGGATCTTTGTGCAAAAAAGCCTGACTTATATTCATGGGTGTCCTGAATGACAAACATGAAATGTTTCTGACGAGCATCACTAATGTATGGAAACTGAAACATCACTGTTGACAAGGTGCCTTCCTGTTATGACATCCCCATAGGTCTGGTGTATGTGTCTCTGAAGAATTTTTGTCCATCTCCATGTCACAACAAGCCCATCAGCTCCATCCATCTATTCCCCTGTCAAGAATTCAACATCAGCAGAGGATAGCAAAATTACAAACATAAAAAGGGGAAGCCAAATAATTGAACTCTGATCAGAAATGCCTGACTAACAACTTTTAATATATCAAACTGAGTACAGAATAAAGAATCTAACAATGATAGACTCCAGTTATTTATAGAGAAACTTATTGCTATCTAGAAAACATTTCCTTCCCATATTTCAAAAGCTTCACAAAAGTCACACCTTTATTTCACACAGAAGTCCATATCATCACTGTCTCATGAATTGGCACTTCTCATCACATTTGTACATTCACCAAAAAAGGGAAAGCAGTAAGTACTTCCAAATCCACTGCTCCAAAAAAAGACCATATCAACTTGCTAAGAAAACTCTCACACTGTTTAACATCTTCTCATTTAATTCTCCACAGCCCTATTCAATAATTTACCATCCCAACATCCATTTTTTGCATATGGCATTTTACGTGGAGAAATCGACATGTGCAACATGAATATGGGCTTTAATCCGCTCATTAAATATAACAGAATGCTACATATTTATCTTGCCATCCCATAAATGAAATTACGTGCTGAAGACTATTAACACTACATTTTTTACTTAAACCATCCTTCCCCCCTTCTTATTCACCTGCTCTGGCAATCATCAAGCTTAACATCTCTGCATGAAAAAATATAATAATTAAAGCATTAGACAACAACATAACCCTATATCATAAAAACCCAAATTGTCAAGCTCTCCAAGTCCCAATCCCAAAACCCACCAATCCATCATCCAACATTCCCTACCACCACTTCCCTATCCCACACCTGAAACAGACACGGCAACACACATCCATATGCATAAGCACACATCACGTGCAGTATTCTGAATTTTTCTCCCAGGTGTCTCATCGTATCAGCAAGTTTAACCAAATATGTGGCTGTAGCTCCAAGGATCCAAATATGTATCTCATCGTACAGAACCTCAAGGTTAATCAAATATGTCGCTGTAGCTCCAAGGATCCAAATCAAGCTTGAATAAGGCAAAAAAGCTTCCAAAATGCAAGCGACCCTCACAGTTCACTTAAAATGCACACAAAGAGCAAAAGGCTTGTGCCTGAAAGGGTTAGCATCATCATTGCCATCATCATGATCAATGTTGATGGTGCCTAGTTGTGAATGGTACGAACATTCACAAACATTCTGATTGCCTCCTCGTAAGATCTATTATGTCATTGTGGCTATTGATGGGATGCAGAACAAAATCTAAAGATAAATAAAAAATAAGCAAATAACCCCCAAAACCAGCAACTATAGGAGGCTGTGTTTTTTCATGACACTAGACCTTTGACTTAGAAAACATAGGCTTAAATTTTATGGGGTTACCCTTAATAATTTGTTAAAAGGGCCAAAAGATCTTGAGTTCATGTTGACTTTTCCCCAAGAGGGGAAAGGAAAGAAGAAACTCAAATGTATTTTAAAAAGGGCATTTTTCAATAGATACCTTTATATTAGTATCCAGAAATTTCCACCAAATTTTTTCATGAAAGATATTTTGAGATCCTTGAAGATTTCTTTAGATGTTTCCTATAAAAATTGCAAGTCCCTTTCATTTGTTTGAAAAGGATTTTTTGGGTCACGTCAATTGAAGTGTGAATAATAAGTGACAAACCCTTTGTAGATATTGCATGAATTTAATAAGTGACAAACCCTTTGTAGATATTGCATGAATCTACTTCTCTTTCTCCACTCCTCTCTCTTTCCACATTTACAATTTCTCTCTACCCTCTCTTTATCCCCCCCCCCCCCCAAAAAAATATTTTCAGTCTCATTGATTCAGCTCTCTTTTCCTAATCCTAAGGGATGCTACCCCTTTTTTCAAGCTCCCCCTTCGCACTTTGGAAAATATCTCATGGCAATCCCTACTACTTTGGGAATACCCTCCCTTCAATTGGTATCAGAACAAGGTTTAAAGGCAGATTTGGAGTTTGTGCTGAAGTTCTATCAAAAAGAATTTCCTCCAAAGGTGATTTTTGCACAAATTGAAGGCCATACTCGACTTTGAAGGACACTTGCAACCAGTTTCTTAGGTAACCCTCTACTTTTTTCTTTCATAAGACAACAGTTATATTAAATCCCCTCCATTTCCTCTAATAATTCAAATACACTTTATAGTCATTTCACAAAATATTGGGCTACAAATAAACCCACCACCGAAATTACAGCAAGCTGTAATTTACCCAATCAGAGTCTATCTTCATAAATTCTCTATTACCCAAGCACTTCTATTAAGACCTTGAATTCTTACGGGAACTTGAATGTATAATTTTAGAACTTTATACATCCCAAAAATTAAAAAAATCAACTTAGATAATTCCATGAAAACTTCTCACACCTGCTGCTGCCAAGTTCCAACAAATCATCAGATAATTCCATGAAAACTTCTCACACCTGCTGCTGCCAAGTTCCAACAAATCATCTGTGAGAAAGGGGCCCAATCCTCTATGAATCGCCCAAATGGGGCAAAGAAATTAGCTGGCTGTAAATAGTAGACACCAAGGTGCTGCTGATACTGCCTGACCCCTCCCTTCAAAAAAACTTGTAGGGCTGGTCAACTGCCCCGTCTTGTATCCTCCTTTTGGGCACTCTGCAATTTTCTAGAGCTGGTTAACTGCCTTGTCTAAGATTTTCTCTTTTTGGGCAGACTGGCACCCTGAAAAGGGGCAGCTGCCCTATTGTGTAGGCATGAATGATGTGTCACCCTTTAGGCTTGCCTACAGGCCTCCCTGAGATCGCCATCAGCTGCCCTTGAGGTGGCCATCATGATCTCCTATGGGCTGTCTATTCGTTAAGTCCCCCTATTGGAGACAAGACGGTCATTAAAGATGTTTTTGAAGGTCGATGGGAGAGAAGATTGCCGGAATTGTGTCAAACAGAAGCTAAGGACTCAGGAGTAAGGTGGAGATGTCAAAGCAAAGGAAGTGCTGAGTTAGGCTCATAGATTTTCAAAAGAAAACTCCCTTCAATTTGGCCCATTACGTATAAAATCACCTCTTAAGAAAAATATCTCTGAATGCCATTTCATGTAGAATTCTCCACTTTAGTGCAAGCCAAGGAGTCCTCGAACTTGACCAAACCCTCTAGAATTTTCCTAGATCTTTCTTCATTCAAATCCGACAACAAATGAGGGTTGAAGGCCTAATTTTAACTAAAGCGAGCATATAAAAGTGAATACCCCCTCATTTCTAACTCTCCTTGTTCATTCTCTATTCTCATCGAGTGCGAGTTCTTGGGAGCTCTTGTGACTTGCTCATGGGAGCTCTTGTGACTTGTGTATGTTTGTTGTGCATGTGTACATGACTCCTCTTATGTGTGCATGACTTCTAGTGTGGTGAAAGTCTTCGTACCACCAACTCGTATGTCGGATTAACAATTTGTAGGCGAGGATCCATTCCTTCATGTCGGTTTGTACATATGTTGTGCAAGCAGGTCTACATCGAACCACCTTCCCCACGGGGTGCAAGCAAAAGAGAGTGAAATTTTCAGAACTCCATTCATGCCATGAAATTCACATGAGAAAGAGTGAGCCAAATACCCTCCCTCACCCACATGACTCCTTGGAGATCCCCTCTCAATGTGGTCCCTCCTTCCATGCATCACAAATGGGCTGCCCATGTGCATCCCGTCTTTCCATCATCATTCATGATGACCAAGAAACTTGACCCATGGAAGCCTATCATGGTCATGATGGAACGAAATAGGAGAAAGAGAGCTAGCTCGGTTGCACCCAACACAGGCTCTTTGGGGCCTTTATCCCCAACAATCTCCCACTTAAAGGATCAAAGAGGCTCCTTCAAGCTAAGTAACTCCCACCATTTGTAAACAAAATTGATGTTGTGCCTTTTAGAACTTAAGAGATGACAACAATAGAAGTGACCAATCATGAGTCTCCTCAATTTCATCGTCATGATCATCATCAACATCAACATCAACATGAGCATCATCATCATTATCATCATCATCATCATTATCATGTGTAGATGAAGGAACTTCATCAATCATCGGCACCTACATACGTTTGAGTAATGGAGGTGATAAAATTGAGGGGACTTTCCCGACCCTCCACACTCTTTTGCATTTGCAAGAGACATTTCCTCATCATGCTCTATTTCAATCATAGACCAAGTAACTTCCAACAATTCAAAACCCTTCTCTTGTATCTTCATTACACGCAGAAGATTTGTATGAATGTAAACCAATTTTTCAATGTTTTTTCAAGAAGTTTATTCCTTTTTTTAATACGAATGAAAGAGAATGTGCTCCAATTTCCTCACAAGGGAAGCATACGTACCTTATGAGCGAATACGAAGATCCAAAGCTTGCAAATTTGGTGTATGCACCCCAAAACTCTCCCACCATTTCACACCATGATGCGTTCTTTTTTTACCTTTAGCAAGTTTTCTTCCAAATATGCCATACATAGACTTTTCTAACTCATCACATAATACCTTGTTTATCAATATCACCATGTGTATATCTTTCAATTACATCCATCAAATCATAGTTTACTTCTCCATCCTTCTCAAGACACTTCTCCAAATAGGATGCAAAAATAATGTTGCGACATGAAGAGGAGAATGTAGCATATTCCATCTCTCAATGCATAACGCTTTGACTTACAATGTACATTAACAATACAATCCAAGTTTCCATTCTATTTTTAAATCATTCTATCTGTAAGCTTTCCCATGGTGGATCCTTCTCGATCAGCCAAGCAGAAAATATGCAAGATTGGAGCACATACATTAATAATTTCATGTGCACTCCCCCCCAAAAATATGCTTACACTATGGAAGAAACATCCTCTTCCTATTGGGTCCTTGATATTTTCTTCCTAGTGTATTCTTGTTTTGTGTGGGTCTTATTGAATCTTTGGCACTAAATTTCCTAAAAAGTGCAAGTATGGATGATTTCATCATCACAAAAGTTCAATGCTGATTCAGTGCGCTGCACCGTTGTTTTTTCAAATTCATCCGATACGGTGCGTTAAATTCGTTCCGATTCGAAAAATTCACGGTAACAACAGTTAAGTGAAATCGTTAGTCGACTGCAATAGGGTTAATGATGAAACAGTCCGCGCGTGAACGGAAATTTCCGAGTGTTTTGAGCTTCCCTTAGTCATCCTCTACATTCCCTCAGCCCCTCCGCTACAAGCCGTGCCCACTGCCCACATCCATCATCCCTCAGAGTGCACGAAATTCGAATTAGAGTGCAAACAACCCTTCCCGAATCCCGAGCGTGAGATCTTTGAGCTAGTGTAACGTGTTCAGCCGTGAGCTTAGCCTTTGAAATTCGGACTAGAGAGAGAGAGAGAGGAAGTCCTTAGCCTTCTAAGTTAAGCAACCAGCTTATCAATTGAAATTTGAAACCATGCCTCGTGGTATTTCACCTTTATGGAGTATCCATACGAGTAATAATGAGTTGGTGAATACTACCGGATCTCGTGGTACAAGGAGATGGATGTGTAAGTATTGTGGTAAGTCCTTTAGTACCACAATTACACGTCTTATCCGACATGTATCCGGACTAGGAGGATTGGGCATTGCTGAGTGTACACAAGTCCCACAAGAGATTGTGGAAATTGTGGGCACATAAGCTTGCTCAAGATGCTAAGAAGCTCGTTGTCGTGAGTTTGTTGCAACCTCTGAGGATATATTAGAAGAAGTTGAGGATATAGGACTTGGCGCTAGCACATTGAGAAGTCGAACTTCTTCTCAACGTGATGAGAATGAAGAGTCTGTTCCATTGGAAGGACAATCCTCTCAAAGATTCAAAGCATCGCAGTCCTCTATTCAATCCTCTTACATATCCAGTGGCTTGCAGAAGCAACGCCAAAGAGTAGCTGACATAGAGATAGAGCGCTGCATACTTGAGTGCAACATTCCTTTCAATGTTGTCCGCACGGATGCATGGAAGAGAATGGTAAAAGCAATAGCTCAAGTAGGCCCTTATGATGATTGGCATGGGGTTGATTATAAGCGGTTGCGTACCTCGATGCTCATAGAAGAGAGAGAGAGAGAATCGAGAAACTTCTAGAGCCTATTACATTGGGGTGGCAGACATATGGTTGCTCCATTCTATCCGATGGATGGAGTGACATTCGACGCCACCATATCATAAACATAATGGTCCCTTGTTGTTTGGGCACCTTTTTTCTTAAGGCCATTGATTGTAGTCATGCCGGCACATGAATCACTGGAGAGCTTATATTTGAGCACATCAAAAGTGCCATTGAGGAAATCGTTGTGCAAAATGTAGCACAAGTTATCACTGATAATGCCTCAAACTCCAAGAGAATGGGAGAGCTGGTAGAGGCTGAGTTTCCTAGCATTGTGTGGACTCCATGTGCTGCACATTCTTTAGATTTATTGATTGAGGATATAGGGAAGCTCCCTTGGTTATCTCATGTTGATAGTGATGCCAAAAAGGTGATTTCTTTCATACGTAAGAATCACCAAGCACTAGCTATTTTTCGGGCTTATAGTAAAAAAGAGTTGATTCGTCCAACAGAGACCCGATTTGGCTATGTATACCATGTCTTCTCTAGACTACATTTATGCATGGACGCATTGCGCTTGACAGTTACAGACCCTCAATGGAAGGCCATGGCCAGAGGACGCACAGAAGCAGCAAATTTTGTGGAGCAGAAGGTTTTCGATGTGGATTTTTGGGCAGAGATAGAGCATATTGTACCTGTCTTGCGGTCGATTCATATCATACTACGTTTTGCTGATATAAAGGGATACACACTTAGCCTTCTGTACCATATGTACACACGGATGCGAGAGGCTATTTCATCCGGGACGACTCTATCGACTTCTCGGTATATTTGAATTTTTAATTATTCATTATTACTTTATGCGTGACCACATTGATGATTAAAAATTTATTTACGATTAAATTGATGATTTTATAGTGGCTTTTTGCTTTTGTAATTTTTTAATATAGACATCGTGATGTGATGGAGCTAGTGGAGTCCCGATGGGGACGACCGATTCATAGTTTTGCAGCCCTTTTACACCCTTACTTTAAGGGTCCACGTTTATGGTCGCAGCCACATATGCGTCATATGAAGGACTTATACATGGAGCGCATTATGAGTCCAGATGAGCAGGTGGTATTTGATAGGGATTTTTCAGCCTACATGAGCAATGTTGGTATTGCTTATGCTAGATCCACCTCATTGAGGCAAGATGTCACATCTCGACCTCTTGAGTGGTGGAATCATTACGGTTATGGTCACCTTATCATTGCACCGCATCCGCTCAGGGTATTGTCATAGGTATACATAATACAGTATTAATACCTATATTGAAATTTGATTTATCATTTGTTATTTGTTACACAAATAATAATTATAATCCAATGTTCATAAATAATAAAGTTTAATGATTAATTATTGTAGGATTACTCTTCTAGCCCATGCAAGCGGAATTGGAGTGCATTTTCTTTAGTGCACACCAAACTCCGCAATTGTTTGAGTGTGGAGCAGTTGCATCGTGTGGTCTTTTGTAAGGCCAATTTACGACTTATACATTCATTACGATCTCTTGCAAGTCCGAGGCAGGTAATAATTTTGGTAATTATAATTTGTGTATATACTTTCTAAATTCTAACTTTTTCTTATGTGTCGTGATAAATTATAATACTCTTAATATTTGCTTTATTTTTTTCAAATTTCACCCGTTGATTTTGAGAGTGCTTTCATATCAAAGGAAAGCATAGAAACACATGTTGATGATGAGAAGACGCAGATTTACAGGATGCTTCATTCAGAGCTGGAGAGCATTGATAGGAGAGTTACAAGAGCACGATCCCGTGCTATTTCTAGGCGCCAGAGTGATCCACCTGAGGAGCAGAGTCCATTTACGAGTGGAGCACCTTTTTATAGTAGGAGACGCAAAATGCGTCCTCGACGTAGAGGCAAGCCCATTGTGTCAGAGGCAAAGCTCGAGGACATTGTGGAGCATGCACCAGAGGATCATGAGTTTGCAGAGATGGCTCCTATTGTGGATCTAGAGTATGATGATGAAGGGAATGTCATTCCTAGAGATGATATTTCTCTTCCATCATCAGACGAGTCCTTTGGCATAGATGATCTAGAGTAGATAGTAGATTCAAACTTTTTGGCACATGTTTATGAGTTACCATGACATATGTATGATCATTGATGTTACATGTATCATGATTCATGTCAGATATTACATGTATGATGTATCATGTATCATGTTACTTTTTGGATTCGTACTTTTTGACATTGGACATTTGACAGTATAGAGGGTTTCTGACTTCATATTTATTGTTTATGTCATATTATTTATTAGAGTTCATAAATTTCTCCCTTGATTATATTGTGTTTCATTATTTATGAGATTATGCCACATGGTTCAAACTTCAATGTTCATTAATAGACTAGGATTGTGATTTGATATTTGTAAGTATTAGATTTTAATGTATATATATATATATATATATATATATATATATATATATATATATATATATATATATATATATATATATATATATATATATATATATAAAACTAAATAATATAATATATATATATATATATATATACACCTTACGCACCTTACCTCCGCATACCATTCGGTCCTCACACCTTATACACACCGAACGGAACGCACCAAACTGCCTTGCAAAAGTTACAATCTTCACTGCTTGAGCCAAAAAGGGTTTCACCCATGCTAGAGCATCAAGTCTTCAAAGAGAAGATCAAAACAATGGCATTTGCATCCAGTGTAAAATATGTTTGGGGGGGACCATTCTTGTTCAACCAAATAAAACCTTCCCTCACACAATCGGACGCTTTATCCCTACATACTTGAACCACATTATTAAGTCTAACATCTATAATTACATCTTTTAAAATTTCAAAGATAATCTCCCCATATTTAATTTGACCCAAGTTTCATTTGATCCAAAACATTGTGTTAGAAACGCATGAGACCATCTCGTCTATTCCTAGTATCAGACCAACCACCACAAAATATGTTGCATCCAAATCGCTTCCACTTCTCATTCATTTGAAGCAAATGCTTTTCAATGCACGTCACCTTATCATATAACTACTTTGTGTGAAGATAATGACACGAGGGAGCACAAATTTAAATCGAGATTTAATCGTTTAAATCGTTCAGACTCAAAATAAAAATCAAGGTTTTTATCCACTCAAAAGGATTTTTATTTTTTCATTGAAAGTATAGATATACATACATAATTGTACGAAGCATCAAGCATAGACCATTATGCAATACATACTAGTGAATCAAACGTAAAACATTCATCATTTCATAAGACGTGAAGCTCATAACTTTTAAGTACACTGTACCGGTTACCACAAGTCATAAATGATGGGAAACATGATCCATGAATGAAGAAAACTGTAAGTGTGCAAGTCTAGTACTACAAACATAGCATAAAAAGTCAAGAATAATATGAAATCTCCATGGCTGCACATATGAAGCGAAGGTTGAAGCGAGCTTCGATATAATACACAAATGAATTCAGCACACATTTCGAAAAAACCTCCCAAGTCCTTATTCTACCCGATAAAAATCGTCCCAAAAGCATAAAAATTGTGCATAACAATCTGAATCGCGAACGGCCTAAACCATTTCAAATCAGGTAGAGAGTCACACCAAGCTTGAACATGTTTCATAGTAAGATCTTGATTCCCAAATAGATTACAAAAGTGAACACATGGGTGTGATACTAACCCTCGGATAAGAAACTTCAATTCAATAGTATTTTTGTGTGAAAGAGCAACCTTCCACAAAATTTAAAAGCCCAAAAAGTTCTCTTCCACAATTTGTGGTGGGAAATCCATAGTGAATTACAAAAGGCTTTTTTTGGTGAGTGTTTTTCACATTTTTTTTAATTGGTTTTGGATATGATACCAACCCTTAGATAAGAAACTTGAGTTTAAAAAGATTTTTGTTAAAAATTGAAGTCTTCCACAAGGTGCATATTGGAAGACAAGCAACCTTTCATAAGGGTGCATGATATCAAAAAAGGTGTTTGTGGTCAAAGGCTGGTCAAAGTTGGTCAAAATGATTAAAAGTGCCCCCAAATATAAATATAAATAAATAAATATATATATATATATATATATATATATATATATATATATATATATATATATATATATATATATATATATATATATATATATATATATATGTGTATGTATGTATGTATGTATGTATGTATGTATGTATGTATGTATGTATGTATGTATGTATGTATGTATGTATGTATATATATATATATATATATATTGGCAAGTTCAAAGTACTAATCAAGAGCTATTCAACCATATATAACACTTGGGCATTCGATACAAGAATGTAGTAGAAAAGTCAAATCCTAATCTCTAGCCAAACAATCAAACACGCTTTGAAATCAAATTTAAGGATATAAAAGGAATATTTTTTTAATAATTATGCAAAATAAGCTTTAAAAAAATATCAAAAATGTATATATAAAAAAAACTCCTCATAATTCACTACGGATTTTCCACCATAAATCATGAAGAGCTGTTTTTTTACTTTTCGGAGCTAGCTTTTCATGGCTAGCATGAATCTATATAAGCGTTTCACCCCCAGCGCGTAAATTATCATATATCATAGCTCCTTGACTATTTTACCATCTTGGAGATCTTGGAGCATAATTGTTGAAAGAGGCTATGTAGACTTATGTGGTGGTGTGCTCGGTTGCTCCAAACACCAAGGAAGTGTGAGAAGAGAGAAAGTACAGAGAGAAAGCTACACAAAAGTTTGGAGAAGAAGATGGAGAAGCTGAAACTAAACAAGTCCCAATCAAGTTATGAGAATTTTGGAACTAAGTCTTATTGATAATTGACTTTTAAGTCATTTGGGCATGTTCACACATGGCCAATGACCAAAAGTCATAAAAATAATGTAGATGCCTATAACTCTTTAATTTGGGGTCCAAAAAATAAAGCAAAAATATGTTTAGAAAGCTCTCACAAAGAACACTCAGTTGGAAGGGTGAAAATATATAAATTGAGAATGCTTGGGGCCTTTATCCTCAAAAACCTCCCACTTAAAGCACCAAAGAGGTGTTGGGGATTAAGGCCAAAGACTCTCCTTTTGTATAGTTTGATCCTTCCATGTGAAACCTCTCTCCGACAGCTTTCCAGACATCTTTTTGTTTTATCTTTTGAGCCCCAAATTGGAGAGTTATAGGTATTTACATTATTTTTATGACTTTTGGTCATTGGCCATGTATGAACATGCCCATATGACCTGAAAGTCACTTATCAATAAGACTTTGTCCCAAATCTCTCATAATTTGATTGGACGACTACAACTTCAGCTTCTCCATCTTCTTCTCCAAATTTATGTGCAAGTTTCTCGCTCTAGTTTCTCTCTCCTCATGCAACAGCCCATTCCCTTGGTGATTGAAGCAATTGAGCATACTATCACGTAGCTCTCTGCGGCATCGTTCAACTCCTATCAAAGCTTTGAGCTGTTCCATCACGACAAAGTTGCTCCAAATACTTCTCTATTTCAGCCTATGCTAAGCTGAAAGCTTTTTTCTTGCATTTGGGAATATTTCATCGCGAAAAACCTTCATTTTTCGTGATAAAAGTGTTGTTTTTGGAGGATCTCTTCAGCCCCTAGGAAAGTTGAAGCGAATTTTGAGTTTTTCCTAAAGTTTCATCGCGGAAAACCTCTTTTATTGTTCTTCTTGTTTTCCCACAAGTTATTTTAAGCAACCGCATTGCTGATATTTCATTTACAGATCCTTTTGTTGCAAGAATTCTCTCTCATTTCAAGTGGGAGTACATGTATAAGAATTGAAGAAATACATGCTGAAAATTTATTGCAGCACACAAAATCATTTCTCTGATTTTTAAGGTCATATTATTGCAAAAAATTGGGGTTTTTGTGAAAACAAACACCCATTGACTTTGGTTTGCATCTATATGTGCCTTTTGTGGTTGAAAAAACAACAAATTTGTGTTTGATGCAGTTGTAGCTTGATGGATTTTTCTGAAATTTTCTGCAGAAAATTTCAGAGATTGATCTCTTCAAGTTTTGAAGAGTTTTTGGGCTTAATTTCCGATCTATAGTCTCATCAAGTGATTGCGCACAGCACAGGAAGTGAATTTTACCTTTTTTGGTGAACTTTTGAAGCTCTCAGTGTGTCAGCATGGCTTCTACCTCCTCTGATGTCAAAAACTTGTTTGAGATCAAGAGATATGAGGGTAGCATTTTTTATTTGTGGAAAGAGAAAATGTTGGGCATCCTCTTTCTTAAAGATTGCGAAGGGGCTCTTAAGGAAGTCAAACATGAAGATATGATAGATGTAGCTTCTTGTTGCCAATGTGGTAGGAAAGGTCACAAGAAGCTTGATTGCAAATACTACAAAACTGAACTAGAAAGAAAGAACAATGCATGTGACAAGAAGAAAAAGAACACCAAGAATGAAGCTCATGACAACTCAAAGGACAAGGACAAAGAGAAGACCAATGTGGCCTGTAGTGTCGTCATTGAGAAGCTATCAGATGCAAAAAATATTCTTTGTGCTACTATGGACGCAGATCATAACAAAGTTAATGATGCTTCTCTTAATATTCATGCACATGATATGGAGATCACAAAGAGGGATCTAACTGATGTCTTGCTTAGTGTGAATGATGCTTAGTCACAAACATGGTTTGTGGATTCAGATAAATGGTTTCATGTTACTACTACTATTAAGGAGTGCTTTACTACCTTTCATGCAAGAAGCCATGGACATGTACATCTTAGAAATAACCATGCTTATTCTATTGAAGGTATTGGCACAATGCATCTCACTATAGATGGCACTAATGAGCTGGTTTTGCATGATCATATGATGTAAACCTGTAAAGTATGTACCAAGCATCAAGAAAAGCCTATTGTCTATTGGCCAAATGGATACACATGGATATAGTACCCTCTTTGAGAAGGGTCATGGAAGCTTATCAAAGGCTTTAAGCTGTTAAAGGTACCATGAAGGGGACCCTTTATTGCTTGCATGGTAAAGTCTTGCTTGGCAAGTTTATTGCTTTGGCTGAAATCCATTCACATATGGATTTATGGCATAACAAGCTTGGTCACATGAGCCAAAAGGCGTTGATAAACTATGTAATTTGGACAAGTTTGATGCTAAAGGCTCAAAACTTTGCAAGCTGTAATTGCATCAAAAACAACAAATTTGTTGTTTTTCAACCACAAAAGGCATACATAGATGTAAAACCAAGGCAATGGGTGCTTGTTTTCACAAAAGCCCCAATTTTTGCAGCAATATGACCTGTAAAATCAGAGAAATGACCTATTGTAATAAGTTTCCAGCAAGTATGCACTTCCTCAATCTTTGTGCATGTCCTCCCACTTGAAAAATGAGAGAATTTCTGCCACAAAAGACCTGTAGATGAAAAAATCAGCAATGTGGATGCTGAAAAAGACCTGTGGGGATACAAAAAGAAGAATAGAAGAGATTCTTCGCGATGAAACTCTCTAAAAAGCACAAAATTTGCTTCAGCTTTGCTCCGGGCTGAAGTAATCCTCCAAAAACAGCCCTTTTATCGCGAAAAAAGAAGGTTTTTCGCGATGAAATTCTCCCAAATGCAAGAAAACACCTTAAGCTCAACATAGGCTGAAGTAGAAAAACAGTTTGAGCAACTTTGTCGCGATGGAACAGCTCAAAGCTCAGATACCAGTTGAAAGAGGCCACGGAGAGCTACGTCGTGCTGTGCTCGGTTGCTCCAAACACCAAGGGAGTGGGCTGCTGCGTGAGGAGAGAGAAAGTAGAGAGAGAAACCTGCGCAGAAATTTGGAGAAGAAGATGGAGAAGCTGAAGTTGAAGAAGTCCCAATCAAGTTATGAGAGATTTGGGACCAAGTCTTATTGATAAGTGACTTTTAGGTCATTTGGGCATGTTCACACATGGCCAATGACCAAAAGTCATAAAAATAATGTAAATGCCTATAACTCCCCAATTTGGGGTCCAAAAAATACAACAAAAATATGTCTGGAAAGCTCTCGAAGAGAGCTTTCACATGAAAGGGTCAAAATATACAAAAGGAGAGTCCTTGGGGCCTTTATCCCCAACAATAGGTCCCTTTGTCTTCTTTGGGCAATCTACCTTAGAAGCTTCAATATGGCTACAAAGGGCACTCAAAGGCTTTGCAGACAGCCATGTTAACTTTGCCGAGCACTTTTCCGATGTAATTTTCTTGTGATAAATACAGTGTGTGCTGCGGACTTTACCTTTTATCCTCATATCAAGGATATGTTCAGCTTCTCCAAGGTCTTTGATTGAGAATGCAAAGTCAAGTGTTTTAGATCATTTGGAGTGCTCTTTTTCTTCCCCTACATACAGCACTAGAATGGTTGGGTTTTCATCATCATACTTTTTAGTATATAAGCAGTGGTCTTCATGGTTTCTTTTGAACCATGTCCGAGTATGAATGCATCAAACTTCTTATAGCATTGCCTAAGGGCTTGTTTCAGCCCATACAAACTCCATTTTCAGCTTGCATACCAAATGTTATTTTCCAAAAATGGCATAATCCATCCTCTTGATTTTATATACCCACTTGTTAGGAATAGGTCTTGAAAATCAATGCCCTCTTCCTTGGCATCTCTCTTAGCAACCAGCCTTGCCCTGTACTTGGGTTTTGTATCCATCCTCTTGATTTTATACACCCGATTGTTAGGAATTGTCTTCCTACCTTTAGTAACTCAACCAAATCCCAAGTATCATTTGCATGCAAGTTGCAACACCTTTATCTCTTCTTGCATAGCAAACTCCCATTTCTTCTTGTGCTCACATAGCTTTGCCTCTTTGTTAGTGAGAGGTTCAGCCTCATCTAATAATGTAATGTACTGTACACTGGAGTCATATCTGTTCAAAGGCTTCCTAAATTGTGTAGATCAGGGATCATGTAGGGAAATGATCACTTGGTGAATTCTGATTGTATAATTGAAATAACTTGGATGGTTGAGACTTCAAGATTTAAAGTAAGATCTAAAGGCTATAAATTGTCAACGAAAGTACCACATGGCATCACAATAGCAATTGTGATCATTAAAAGCTATCTATTGATTTTCTTCACCTACCCTGCTTCTTCTATATAAGGCCTCATTGGACACTCCCATACATCAACTTGGGCTGCCTATGCTTGTTCCCTCTTGCGAGCATGATGAGCCCTCTAATTGGAGCAGCCATTGAAAGCTTCTACATAGCTTGTTGTATGTGCATGTGGCGTCTCTATCACACTTGAAGGATCAGCTTTGGGAGTTCTGCCTAAGCTTCTACATGAGTTTCTAAACCCATAGCCTCTTCACCCCTCGTCCACACATGCTCTCTTGGATACTATATGAGTTGTGAGTATTTATTTTGTATTTGTGGAGTATATCAGCACCTTACACCTACTTATCGTTAATAGAGCATTGCAATTTTTTACCATTCTTCATGTGTATGTTCTCTTGTTTGTGTGTGTTATGTGTGGCATACTTGTGTTTATCGTGGCTAACAATTTGTATCAGGGCAAGATTTAGAGAAGTAAGTTTGAGCATGAATAATGAGCTCTTCTTGTATGTACAGTTCTTTTAGCTATCTAACTCATAACGAGTTTCTGACTTTTGCAATCAAAGAGAGTGTGCTTCTATCTGCTTCTCAGCTCCCAGCCCATCTCCTACTAGTGCTCAGCTTTGGCTTCCTTTTCACTAATGTTCTCAGTTATACGTCTGTTTCAGACCGTCTAACACTAAATTTCCCAGTCATATACCTGTGGGCTGTATATTTCAGCATTTAGAGCTCTTGTCCACCCGATTTCATTTTGTGCATTTGGGTAATTTTTATTTTCAACACACTAATAAAATTCAATAGTGATTTTTGACATTTTGGTACTCTATTTGTGCTTTAAGCTATTTTTTGCAGATAGAAAAATTGAAAATTCAAAAAGCATTTACTTCTATTGCATTAGAAAATTGGTTATTTTATTTGAATATATGATACAAGCTGAATTTTTATTGGTTCGAATTTAACTGACATAGAGATCTTGTTGCTCTCAGAGTCCAAGTCTTTGATTTGTCTCTTATTAACAGCAAAAAGCAACACAGCTGAGGGCGATGGGTTTTTCAATGAGGCCAATGGACTATCTTCTAGCACCTTCCATTCCTTGAGCAGCAAACATACAATCTAGGGTGGTCCAATTATGTGATGCCACATGGGGCAGCCACATGTCGATCAAAATAAGGTTTCACCTCAAATTAGGCGCAAAAATCCCTTCCAGATGAAACCGAAAAAAAAAATGGCCAAGCTTTTTTGATGGTACATGACAAGTAAAGTTTTGAAAACTTTCTAGCTTATTTAAGGAGGTAGCTGAAAAATGGTGGAGGTGGGAGGACAAATTCAGAAACATATGTAAAATATAAAAAGACTTCTCCTCTCTTTATTCTGGCATAGCATTCATTTGCCAAGTTTGAACATAGAGAGAAGAGCCCTCCTTCAGACCTTAACCTCCATTCTTGCACTTTCAGCGACCTCAGCTTTTCCTTCGTCATGGAGAATTCCCACAGCCCACTCCTCCTCAGCCACCAGCCTTCCGCAAGTCCAATTCAGCCAATAGAAGAAATGACAACTTCTATAGCCTGCCAACACACACAGGCTATGTTCCGGAAGGGTTCTTTTTTCTCCCAATTCTGTAGCATCAAGAGAACCCCTGCTTGGATACAGATTTCAAGACATGCACACTCTGACCTTGATTTCACCTGATAGGCTATGGGGGATACCCATTGTCAGGTGGAATCATTTGCATGAATTCAAGCATACTTGTAGTATGCTAAAGGTGAAGGGCATGAGTACACCCATTGCTCCATAAGATGCAACGTGTACAGATGAAAGCATGTATGAATATTCACGGGATTCTAAGGATCATGGGCATTGATACGAATCCTAAAAGATATATCGAACCCTATTACTGCTTAGATTGAGAGGGAATGCCGAAAGGCACACATCTTTAGCTACAGATGTGTGCTAGATTGATCAAAACACTAACCTTAACAATGTATTTTGATGAGGAAACCTTTAATGAGGGCTATGCCTACCAAGGTTAGAATGCAACCGCTAGATAGTCGAGGAGACCTTTGGCAGGAGCTTTGCTTGCCAAGACCCAAAGCCTTCATGGAAGGGATTTACACAAGATGACAACTTGTTCATAGAGAACCAGGGGTAATTGGGTGTCCCTAGGGATATATACAATCATTTCCACGACATTTGGGCTACTATGAGATAGAGAGAGGCATTTGTCTACCTCATGGTGTGATCAAATGTCAAACAAGTGGTTTGTATCTCTTAGACCACAGGGGTATCCTTGGGGGGATCTCCTTAGAGATCCAAGATAGTTGGATAGGCCTATGGTTGAACTATGTAGTCCCAACTGTGAAACCTATGTGTTTTGTTGTGCAGGCTGATGAGATTCCATCCCCCAGAACACAAAAAAATTCAAACTACTGACATAACACTCCTTCAATTTAAACAAAGCAGCTTTAAACTGTGTAATCCTATTTAAAAACACCAGAACGCTGTGTAAAATCCGTCGACAAACTACCTATGGTTCAAGGTCACCCCACACCCCTGGATTTTTTAATGGACACTAGCAATCCCGCTCCCATCAAAAATTCAAGGAAGATGAATCATTTACTAACCACATCGACAACACATCAAAAGCACTGCAGAGCAATTGATGAACCTATTCAAAAAGAGAGTGAACTTCTGTATTTCCAAACGAACAAACAAAAAAGATTTGTGTACTGCCAAAGTGGTCATAGAGATACCAAGATGATTTCAGGCAAGATCCGGATTCACCTTGCAAAAGAAAAGTACAACCATAACTTCATGGTGGTCAACCACAACAACAATCATCAATGGCATTCCCACTAACATCATCCATGCCCAATCGTAGGTGAATAGAACCTAAAAAATGGCTTCTCAGAAGCAAAGGAAATTATTTTCCAGTGACTAGCTTCCAATCTTACAAGTTTTGGATCTGCAAATCCCATTTTGCAGCTATACAAGGCCGAAAAATGCTCTGTACAGCATGCAAATACTCTGTACATAGCCAAAAAGGGCTACAAGGCCAAGAAACATGAAAGCCCATATTGCGACAACACCGGAAAAAAAAAATACTGAAATTTGATCATGTGAAATATTGCTGCAAATGATGCTGACTTGACAATCAAGGAGAAGGTAATATTCCACATGTCAGCCGCATACACATTACCATGACTCTGTTGTCACCTTGTAGGAAACAATAAAGTGTTAGTAAGGAAGAGAAGTTGAACCTAAGATGTTTGCAGGCTCTGATACAGAAGGAGATGTGTATGTCATATAGAAAACCCACAGCAATTCCTGATTGGTATTTATATTTAGGACACCAAAAGGAATGTCTGTAGATCAGCTTTGCATTACGTGAACTTCACATTAAAGGAAAGCATATGGCCTTCACAACCAAAAGAGAAGTAGAAAAGGAGAAAGATAAAATTTCCAATACAAAGTAACCAATAGCAAATTGATTAAAAAAACTGACGATAAGCAATCCAAGTACAAACTGTTAAGACTTCTGCGAATTTTTTTTTTTACACAGTTAAATATTTCAAATCATTCCTTCCCCTGAAAAGGCATATATGGCGATGCGACTGGAAGAACAGCACAGAGTATCTTTCACTCTCTTCAAGTTGAGCAGCCTACTTGTTACCTTTCGGTTTCTTTTCATTGATGACCTCTAACTCTTCCTCGCTACCAGAATCATCATCATCTTCACCATGATCATCCAGTGCAACCTCTACCATGGTACCTGGAATTCAATTCAAGTAATCAGATAATATACTTGTGGCTATTTAAATTCTCTTTAACCATGTAAAAGAGAAGGACAAACATTGATCTGTTTCCATATCCTTAAAGAATAAAGCAGGTTGAACACGCATTCAATGCATGTGACAACACATCACAAGAAATATTGTGTAACTTTGCAATGAATGCTTCAAGTGGGGGAGAGGGAAAGAAGGAAAAACAATATAAGAGGGGAGGGAGGGGGGGGGGGGGGGAGAGAGAGAGAGAGAGTGTGTGTGTGTGTGTGTGTAAGAGAGAGAGAGAGAGAGAGGATACACAGAGACAGAAATACAAAGAGAGAAATGTCTCACAAGTCAATTAATGAGTCACCGCCCTCAAAAACAAAGGAGCAACTTATATTCCTGCCAGGCTGTCTGTGTATGAATTGAAACTGACAGCTGTTAAAACTCTCCACAGCTTCTAAAATATGCATAAGATACAGTAATAAATAATTGAGGAAATCCTTCTCATACCACATTTTATAATATGATAAAATTATAACACAGTCGAACGAGGAAAGTACACTGCTTTACTTCATTAAATACCTTGCAAATATGATGAATGCATATATGTATTTACATGCTTACTTCATTCACAATGCATACATACGTGATATATTCATCATCATTTATATTTTCCATATGCCTATTTATTATATAATATAACTTTTAAAAAAAAGTTTTGTTTCAGCTCCCACTGAAACGCAAGATTCTAAATACATGTAAACAAACTGAATGCTGCATGAAAGGATGTTGCCTTAGATAATAATATGTGTATCTCTGTTATAATAAGAACCCTACTCCAAACAATGCATATACCACCTAAATTTAGGCCCCACATACAATAATTTCGACCAACAGGCACAGAAATAATAAAAAAGTAAAAAATTTTAAAAAAAAACTCCGTGCCTTTAGCCTGGTCTATAAACACATGCATGAATTCCACTTGAAGCAGCAGATGACTCAATATTCTTTCTCCACTCAGGACTTCTCAATAATCAATTAGGCAGCAACCAACTATCTCCTCGCTCCCTCCCTCACTCACTCACTCAGGACTTCTTTCTCCACTCAGTATGATTCAATATTCTTTCTCCACTCAGTATGATTCAATATTCTTTCTCCACTCAGGACTTCTCACTTATCAATTAGGCAGCAACCAACTCCCTCCCTCCCTTCCTCTCTCCCCCTTTGTGTGTGTGTGTGTGTGTGTGTGTGTGTGTGTGTGTGTGTGTGTGTGTGTGCGCGTGTGTGTGTGTGTGTGTGCGCGCGCATACATTATATATTTCTCTATTGCTCCAACTCCTAACCTCATCAACATGACTCCAACTCCTAACCTAATCAACATGACAGTAGAGCAGAAACAAAGATGGTGAATGTAGCCTCACATGTGAGTCTTCGGACTAAAGCTCACAATTATCTGGAAGATGCGGTGATAGAACTTATGACATTAATGGGCATTGACAAATGTACACATACAAAAGCTTGCAGAGTGAACAACAAAGAATAATGGCAAGGGAAAGACTTCGAATGAAAGACCTTTCATGCTTCCTTCCCCCTCTATTGAAACAAAAGAAGAAATTCTTAAAAAGCAGCATATCCTAAACAAATTCAGCATCCTTTTCTGGGGATGATCTTCCTCTATCACAGCTGGCTCTTATCAAAGAAGCTATATTAAGCACTAGGGAAGCCAACGAAAAATAGAAAGATAGCCATCTATAGAGAGGAAAGCATGGTGATTATAGAGAGGAAAGCATGGTGATTACAAAGTGCCAGTGTGCCTGTGCCACCATGCATGACAATGTGAGACCTACAAAATTGCACTAAAAATGGCATTATGATGGACATATAAGGCAGGATGTGGGTGCCTTTGAGGACAATGTTAGAGATAGGGACATTGTGTTTTATTCAAAGACTCACCAAGCTTTTGATCATATGATGCCACATGTTCCAAGATGGAAAATGAAAAAAGCTCATCAAGGAGATGTGAGCTCTAGAGCTAAGAGCAAAGG
>CM035438.1:71805657-71935657 GCA_020310875.1 Ceratopteris richardii | reverse complement strand
GATATAGAACTTTCTTCATAACATGCTCATCAAACTTATGTTTTATTGTTATGATGTCAACAAGACAGCATAATGATGATGTTTATTTGGTGATATCTATGTTAAATAGAGACCAAATTGAATCCAGGTAAACCCCAAATTCACCCTAAGATGAAAGCGCAACTATAAGCTCATGGTAGTCAACCATGAGACTATATAGCATTTCAACTCCATTATGCATAGTATCGAGTCGATACTATGACATCCCCACTAATGTCATCGGTACCCAATTGTGGGTATAGAGCTAAGAATGAATACATGCTCACACATGCATCTCACAATGCGCACACTCCGCGAGCATGAATTCACATTGGTACCCAATAGGAGTTAAGAATGAATACATGCTCACATACGCATCCCACAACAAGCATGAATTCATATCGGTACCCAATAGTGGGTATAGAGCTAAGAATGAATACATGCTCACACATGCATCTCACAACGTGCACACAATGCGAACTGAGTTTCTATCACTTCCGAGAGTGATGGGCAAACTCAACCATAATGAAGCCTAGCACAAATGCAAACAAAGGATAGGAAAAATTACAAAAAATGCATAGTTGATAGGGTATACACACCTAACAATTGGCGACAACTCGAACAAAGAATCCACAAGTAAAAACTGCATGTCTGCTAATACGACAAACATATACACCAAAATGAGTCCAGGTAAACCCCAAATTCACCCTCAGCTGAAAGTGCAACTATAAGCTCATATCAGCTCCAATATCTAAGTTATATGTTTGTTTCTACTTGTGATTAACAATTTTCAGGTTTATTCTTAGCACAATGTTTAGACTTTGTTCTAGCACTTAAAAGATCTTGCTTTTGTTAATCGCTTCTCCATCCATGTTCTTACATGCTTGAAAAAAGATTATACTTAGTTTGAGACACCACAAGTTCCATCCCCATCATGGGGATATCTTTGTCCTTCCATTACTTTGTAGACTCGAGGTCCCTAATTTCAAAGATTCCATACATCATAAGGCTTCAACCAAGAGATAACACCACAAGATACACTACCCACAACAAACATTGTAGACCCCTTCAATGCATTTCACTTTTATTACGTGTGATGGATATAGGATGACTCCTCCATCTCCATTACCACTCTAACATATAGTGAGCATAAACCTTTTATATCATGCAACATCATGATCTCCTTCTACTATTATATGCACCAACCTACATCCTCGTGTAAAGTCATCCTCTTTTGGTGACGAATCAATAATACTCGTATTTTGTACAATTTGTCTCATAGAAGGCTCAAGTCTTTCATAGTAGAAGATAGTTTGATTCATACATTTCAAGAGGACATTGTAGAATGGATTAAGCAGAATGAAAAGATAAAGATAAAAGACAAGAATATTTCATTCCTTTAATTTTGATATGGTGTCCTATGCAATTGTTGTTATTGATAACAAAACTCTCCAACCAAGTGTTCTTATGCTTCCATTCTAGATTATGTAATTTTATAAACATAATAGTCTAATCAGCCATTTATGTTTATGAGCATAATAAAGTATGTATCACCACCTTCCATTTTCTCTAAAGAGTAGAACAAACAAAGCAAATTTCTGCATACTTAATATCTATTTCTAGAAGATAGAATAAGGTTAGCTTAAAGAGAAATCAAAAGTTCATATGCCATTGATAAACTTCATTACAAAAGACTACAATGGAAGCATGTGCCATGGCCCTATATGTGTTTGAATCAATATTACAATAATGTCGAGCCAAAAATATACTTGTATTAGAGAACAATTTTAAAAAACTCTAATGATGATAAGTAGACACTAGAGGATCTGATTAAGTACATACAATAATCTCATGTATATCTCAATTTATGGCCATGGAAAAGCATCTGTTGATATTGAGTAATCATTAAAGCACACATCATTCATTCATGATGATCACTAAACAAGCACATCGAACCACAAAGGTTTATTACACATTCATGATGATCTCCAAGGAAAACAGTAGTATGCTCATATATGTATGTATTCATGCATCATGATAAAAGAGAGTACATGTCAAACAAGAGGATCTAACTAAAAGTAAAAGAGGCAAAAATGAAGATTCCAAAATTCTACACCACACTTAACCAAAACACATAGCCTGAAGTAAAACGAAAGTCTAATGGATGTAAGATTGCAATACTCTCAATCATGCATCACATTATCAAGCTTTATTCCAAATACAATGTACATGAGGAGTCTCTAAATCTAGGACTTTATTAGATAAGGCCTTTGAAGAAAAAATTTAAATACATGGAATCAGGTAAATCGAGAAGGAAATATTAGACACATTGGACCTCAATAAGAAGTAAATCAAGAATGTATTATAATTCTACAAACTAATTCATTTTACAAAGTTTTTTATGAAACTCATAGGCCAAGTATTAGCTGAATAACTTGTTTGCAACACGTTATTTGGAGACTAGGAACAAGTAGTGTCCATATGTTTCATGTGCCATGTTATGTAAATTTCATTTTTGTCATTTATAAGTGACAAGTAACATCTTCCAACATATTCCATCTCAATCCAATCGTAAACAATGATATGGTTTAATAAAGAGCTATGAAACTCTTTAATTGGCATTCTTGAAGGAAGAAACCATAAAAAGTATTAAGTATTAAAGGGCTTTCTGCTTGCAAAAGCAATGTACCTTACCTAGTTTGGTCACATCAGATGAATCAAGAAACATAATCATCCCATTTCATTCATGAAGCAATACACATTTCAATTGTACTGCCTGTTAGACAAATAGATCAATAACATCCATGATAGCCATTTCGGATCTCCTAATATAACTAAAATCCAAAAAGAGCAGCCTGAACTAGACCCCAAAAAAAAACAGAAATTACTAACATGATTGGAAAATGAGAAAACGTGATAAATTGAGAAAGGTCAGAAAATATTATAAATTTTCACAGATAGAAGAATTCTACAAACCCTGATTAGTAGCTTCACTCCACTCTACACCAGACAAAAGCTTGTCAGTCTGTTGAATCAGGCTCCACTCTGCTACTTTGGAGATACTACTAACTTTGGCTTGTTCGGCAGAGGATGCCGAGGTCCAATTGGGAGGGGATTTGTACACAATGCGGTCCTTTCTAGACGGTTTGGACACTTTAATTCGTTCTGCCAATACTTGAAGATTCTTGATGGTGTCCTCTGATGAGGGGATCCAGAAAGAACGATTGGGAAGAAAAGGTAACCACGAAGGCACAGCTTTTCTTACCCTGTACTCCAAGAACGCTTCCTCGAGCTGTTTTGCAGCTGCTGGTTCGATCTTACGCCCTAGGAGTTCCTCCCAGAGGCTCTGCGAATGCGTGCACCTGCGGCTGCATACAGATTGGGGGGCCTTGATAACCAAAATGCCTGCCCTCTTTGCCAGAAACGTGCAGGAAGCAGCCATTATTCGTGAGCACCGTCTATTCCACGGAAGTTTTTGTTCATATACACGTGCAAATTCTGTCTGAACAGATTGCGTAGGAAGGCGGGTGTGCGCGCTGTCGAACAGTCGAACTCAACTCTTTCGCGCTTCGTCCTTGCTCCTCGCTCAAGATCCAAATGAATAACAAGAGCGAATCGATGTCCGTGGCCAATTAATCGTATGAATAATATAGAAGGCAATTAATCACCTGCGAGGCGCGACTCCGGGAGGGACACTACCTTTTTAAGGAATAGACCTCCGACGGTGTCTCTCATAAGAACTTGGCCCAATTTTGCTTTTTTAAATGAGGTTGAGCAGAAGCCTACTCTTCCGAGGTTTAACTTTGAAATTGCAATTGTATAAGTCAATAGGCATAATATCCATAGGACTCTCGTATCTCACAAAAAAGGGTTAGATGATCTTGGCATTTATGTTTAAATTTAAGAATTTTCTTTTTCTTTCAATCTTGGGTCGAGGTTAGGTATATATCCGTTGGATGTTCACATCAATATTTGGGAACATGGGTGAGTGAGACCACACACAAATCACTTAGCGACGCCCTTCTAGTTTTGAGTTGGATTTCTTAGAAAGGGCACATCCATATTTTATTGGATGACTAGATTATATTTTTTGGTCATCTGATAGAGCATTAAGTGCACGCGTGATAAATCTGGAAAATTATGGTCATCGTAATTATAGGCACATGCATGATGTCACTTAACTTCTGATGAAAGAAATCACGAGCATGTGGACTATATGAAAATAAAATGGAAAAGGTGATAGTTAATTACATAAATAGAAAGTTTTAATTGTCTAGTGACCAAGATGAAAAATATAGTAAGGCGCTAGTCTGTTCAAGTCACCCAACCACTCATCAGGACATGTAAGTTCCTAGATTAGCAAAGAAGGGAGAATTTTATTATTCGACTCACCACCCCTACATGTGCCCTCCTATCTCTTCACCTTCCCTAAGTTTTCAACGGATCAAACTCTGTCGAATCGCCAATAGTTCAATTTCAACTTGTATGCTTCTATTTTGTGCTATAGTTGTGACACATATATTAAGCATAATCATTCTACAATTGTTATTTTCAATAATTCAATCTTATAAGAGTTATAAGAGTAGATGTAGGATCGAACTTCTCTCTTTTCTTATCCCTTTTCCTTCATTCATAATATCAAACAACTTTCTCTTGAAAATGTATTATTTTACATAAAACCATTGGCCTTGTGTGAGGAGAAGAAAGATCGTGATGAGAAGAAAGACGGGCACATACATGTACTTTTGTAGGTAAGCCATATAAGGTATAGAGGGACACATATCTTTTAAATAGGCATCAACATTACATTTATCCAATGGATGGGTAAATGAACACTACATAGATAGTTTGATAGAGTTGATATGTAAATATATATGCATGCATGCATGTACACATATGCTTATACATGTATATACATGCACACACATGTATATGTGTTGGGGGAGCACTAGATCATACCCTCTAATTAGATTGGAAAAAACTTTTGAAATATACTTCTGATTACAAGATTACCTATATAGGGAAATAGTACAAGAATATACAATTGATACTAGAAGTCGCACAACCCGAGATCGATAGGTATGAATAACTAGATTAAACAGGATAGAGATCCCATAGTCTGCGATAATAGGTAAGAAAAGGCATATCAAAAATAAAAGATCTCTTTTCATAGATATGAACTCGATACACAAAAGAACTATACAATACAAGACGATGAGACTAGATTTCTAAAAACTAGACTAGACATGATGAAAGCAAGGAGCTAGAGAAGAGCAAGAACTGGAACTTGGACTAATTACTTGGAGAATGCGACTCATTGAGCTCCCAAGTTTGGCATTGAAAAGATTCAGGATATATGCGGCCAAGCCCTCTTTATATAGGTGCTTCAGGGTGGTGTATTTGAATTATTTACAAGCTAATGATATCATCGGTGAAGTCAACAATCAAAATAAGGTCTCTAGATGTTAAAACAAGGCAATAGTTAGTTGTTCTTAGAGTTCTAGCATGTTACATGGGGGTGATGTTATATTTCTCATATTTTTCACCAATCATAAGATATGCAAAGTCACATGAAATTTGGGATGCAATATGGTTTCCTTAGTGTCCGTGATATCACCTCCCCCCCTCAAGCAACGAGTTCCATGAAGAGTGACCATGTTCTCTAGCTTGGGATCCATTGGGTTCTTCTTGTGGAATTCATGAACCTTGATTGGTGCTCTTTGAATATTTTTTCAGGCCCCCAAGCATGATTGTGATATCTTACGCTCTCCAATGAACAAGGTATTGTCATCTTCCTCGAGACGTTCTCAAATCTAGGACATGCTCAACTTCGGAATCTTCATGTTCTTCAATCTCGATAGGTGGTGAGGGATTGCATGTCTCCCCCCCTTAGTGATGAAATCTCATATAGTTCCAACATGGGTACATGTAAAATTGGATGCATTCTCATGTTACTTGGTACATAGAGCTTGAAGGTGACTAGATTAATCTTGGCTCGGATGATCCAACTTTGCACGAGACCTTGAAGTTTTGCCACTTGACTGGGATATGTATCTCCAAATGTGGTGGTAAACTCTTAGAGAAACCCCTTATACCAATCACCAGTGAACTTTTGTGGCATGCAAATCTTAGGTTTCTTCATGAAAAATGGAGCAAGACATTAGTGCCCTTGATTTTTTCCTTGATTTGCTTGAAGATTTCCAATTCATTGTTGCAACTCATGGATAGTTGCATCTAGAAGCAAAAAATATCCAATCTACTTGTGTATGTCATTGAGTTAGGTTATCGCCTTTTGGTTGAAGGTTCTGAAGCAATGCCACAGTTTGTTCAATTGTGTTCTCCATGGCACCTTGTTTTGAATAGAAGGTAGTCTTGCCAAAATGTCAGGGTAGCACTAGATTGTGCCATCTAACTATAATGGACAGGATTTATGAAATATACTTATGATTACAAGATTACCCGCATAGGAGAATATAGTATGTACAATTGATATAAAAATTCCTACAACTCGACGTTGATAGGTATGAATAACTAGATTAGATAGGATACAAGAGAACCAACAACCTAGGATCCTAGGTATGAAAGAAGATATCATATATGAAGCACATAAAACCCAAAATCGGGCATTCCAACATATCTATGTGCTACATACACTTTTTTCTTTCAATTTAGAGAAGAATAACTTACCAAAAACTTAATGAGAGCCCAAAATTAGAAAGAAGTAAAGAAGTTATAGCTTTTAAGTTTACTTTTGTAATTATCTTTATTACTTTCTTCTTCAAAAGCTAGATTTTCACCCATTATCTGTTACACTTATCTGTTCCTCGAGTAGCTTTGATGTGAACCTTTTCCCTATGCATGGGCATTTTTTACTCTAGTCCTGGCTAGAGGTTTTTTCCCATGTTACCACATACTTGATACTCTCATATGTGGTGGTACTTTGTACTTAGGGATATTATTCAGCTCTTACTTCAGTTCAGTACATCGATCAATAGAGAGAGCTATTCCAGCCATCGTCTTCTCCGTGTGTCTTGCTGCGTTTGTGCTCCTTGTGTGTGCTTCTTGTGTGTGTCTCGCACTTCTACACACACCCAATAGTGGTATCAGAGCAGGTTGAGCTTCTTCTCAAGTTTCGGTTTTTCGCGTCGCGGCGCACGCGCACTTTAACAGTGCAAATCGACTTTGGAGCATAGAAGTGTGAATTTCAGCAACCCGAAAACATTTCCAGCAGGTGCGCTGGAGTTTTACCCCCATTTCAAAGCCATTCGTGCAATTAGAATTTCCATCAGAGCGACGGTTTGTGAGCTGAAATTTCAGCACTCATTTAAGCTTTCATCGAAGTGAAGATTTTGTCACATTCTTGTTCCTTAGTGAAATAGCAGGCAGCAATGACTTGTTTGGCATGCTTCAAGCTGAAGATAACTTGATGGGACCAACTATCCGATGTGGTCTTACATGATGAAGCATGTTCTTGTTGCAAAACAACTTTGGAACATAGTGGCAGATGTAGATCGAAGACCGGCAGGTGCTTCTACTTCACAGTCTACTGTCACAGATGGAGCTTCTTCTTCGAGTACAGTGGTTTCTCCTTCTCCACCTACACAGGAGAAGCTTAGATGGGATGGAAAAGATGCTCAAGCTCATGCTTTGATTGCGCTTTCAGTGAAGCATCATATAGTTCCACACATTCAGTCATGTTCTACACCGAGACAGGCATGGGACACTCTTGCTTCTTTGTATGTCGTGCGTAATGAAGCACGTGTTGCATACTTGAGGAAGCAACTTAAGGATGTATGTATGGCTGAAAATGAGTCAGTGGATGTGTATGTGACATGCATCAAGGACTTGAAAGAGCAATTGGCAAACATAGATGAGATCAGTTCGGATGCATCACTCATTTCTACATTGTTGAAAGGATTATCGGAATCTTTTCAAAGCTTTGCTACTACACTCCGTTTGGTTGCAAAAGGAAATCCTAATATGTATGCATTTGATGAGCTTGTGTCTCTTATTTTGCAAGAAGAGCAATCTAGAGTGAATAGGAGTGTTTTGATTGAGGGAACACAAGCACTTGCTATCTCACAAAAAGGGAAAAGCAAGTATGGTTCAGCTTTGGGTTCATCAAAACCAAAGCTTCAAGCTTCCTCTTCCACTCATTCCTCTAATGATGGTGATTTGCAAAAGAAGAAGAGATGCAAATATTGCCGGAAGGTTGGTCATACTATTGATGAGTGTAGAAAGCTTGTTAAACGCAATGAAAAGAAGAAGGAATCCGACATGTCTATTGCTGAAAATTCAACAAATGCAAAGAATGATGAAGCTAGCATGGCTCAAGATTTCACATGAGTTTAATGCTTTTCTTCGTGAAAGAGGTATTTCACACCAATGTATGGTGCCATATACACCTCAACAAAATGGTGTTGCCGAGCGTAAAAATAGAACTCTACTTGAAATGGCACGATGTATGGTTAAAAGAAAGCATCTTCCTGATAAGTTTTGGATGGAAGCGGTCATGTGTGCAAATTATGTGTTGAATCGCTGCCCTACAAAAGCATTGAGAGTCATCACTCCTGATGAGGCTTGGAATGGTCATAAGCCTATGGTTAGTCATATGCGTGTGTTTGGTTGTTTGGCATATGCTCTTGTGCCATCACAACAACGTCACAAACTTGATGACAAGTCAAAGAAATGTATATTTGTTGGCTATAGTGCTGAAAGTAAGGGATATCGGTTGTACCATCCATTGATGAACACAATTATTGTGAGTCGAGATGTGGTATTTGCTGAAAATTCAGTTTTCTCTCTACTTGAACGCAAAAAACTCCCAACAGTTAGCTCACAAGATGTGTTCGATACACTCATGCCTTTGTTCCAAAATGGTGCGCTTGACTATGGCCATGTAGATCAGCCAACTGAGGTTCAAAGGGCTGAAAAATTCCAACCAAATAGGGCTGAAAATGCAGAGAATTTCCAGCCAAACATGGTTGAAAAATTTCAGTCAAAAAATGTCCAAACTGTTGGAAATTTCCAGCCACATATGGCTGAACATTTGCGTCAAAATATGGCTGAAACTGAGCATGAAATTCAGCCCACGCATGATGTACATATTGAAGATGTTTTACATAATGAACGCATGTCTATCAAGAGTGCACAATCTATGCCAAAGTGGTTGAAACAAACTTTGCAGAACAGCAAATTGAGTGCACCTCTTCTTGGTAGAACAAGATCAAGCTCTCACCATGCATCAAGTAATTTTGTGGATTATTCTCTTATTGCTACAACATGTAATGAAGAGCCACTTTCTTTTGAAGATGCATGTGAGGATCCACAATGGATGAGTGTTATGCAATCAGAAATGGATTCCATACATAGGAATGGTACTTGGGAGTTATGTGAATCGCCAAAAGGAAAGAATGTCATTGGTACAAAGTGGGTTTACAAGATTAAGAGAAAATCTGATGGTAGCATTGATCACTACAAAGCTAGATTGGTTGCCAAAGGGTATGCGCAACAATATGGCATTGGCTATGAAGAACTTTTGCACCTACTTCAAGCATGACTACCATTTGTACCGTGGTTGCATTGGCTGCCCATCGAGGTTGGAAAGTGCATCAGTTGGACATAAAAACAGCCTTCTTGAATGGTGATTTGCAAGAAGATGTCTATGTGAAGCAACCTCCTCGATTTGCTACGAAAGGGAAGGAGCATATGGTTTGTCGCTTGCATAAAGCCTTGTATGGTCTCAAGCAAGCTCCACGTGCATGGTATGACAAAATACATAAGCACTTGATTGCTCTTGGCTTCACATGTAGTCCGATTGAAAGCACACTCTATGTATGCAAAATTGGGGCTGATATTATAGTGCTTGTTCTTTATGCCGATGACATACTCTTGACTGGGTCATGTGATGCAAAACTTGACATTCTTATGGCTGATTTGCAACATACTTTTGATGTCACTTATCTTGGTCTTTTGAGCTACTATCTTGGCATCCAGTTTGTATCCGTTGAGGGGGGAATTGTTATGCATCAAGCAAAGTATGTTGAAAAAATACTTGAGCGTTTTGATTTTGAGGATTGTAAGCCAGTTTCCACACCAGTTGAGATAGGATTCAGGTTCTCAGTTGAGGATTCCAGTGATGCATTTGACACTTCTCTTTATCAGCAACCTGTGGGATGTCTTATATATGCATGCAACACAAGGCCGGATATACAATATGCAGTTTCCCAGTTGAGTCGATTCATGCATAGCCCTGGCACTAAGCATTGGCAAGCGGTGAAACATGTGTTCAGATATCTTCGAGGCACTTTGAGTTTAGGTCTCTTTTATGGCAGAGATATTCAGCCATGCTTGCATGCTTTTACAGAGAGTGATTGGGCTGGTTGTTATGATACTCGCGTGTCCACTAGTGGTAATTGCTTTTTCCTTGGAGACTCATGCATATCTTGGTTGAGTAAGAAGCAACCTAGAGTGGCAACATCGAGTTGTGAAGCTGAGTATAGGGCAGTTTTCACAGCTACAATAGAGTGTATATGGCTGAGATGCCTATTGATGGATCTTTGCATGGAGATTGATGTTGCTACGCATATTCTCACTGATAGTCAGAGTGCTTTGGCTGTTGCACGAAACCCAGTGTTTCATGCACGGACCAAACATATTGAGGTGCATTATCACTATGTGAGAGAGCACCTTCATGCAAGAGATATTGATTTGGTATATGTGCCTACACAAGATAATGTGGCAGACATATTCACCAAAGCTCTTCCACGGGAAAAGTTTGAAGCTTTTCGCAAAGCTTTAGGCTTGTTACCTTGTGGGGGTTGATCTATCACTCCCTGTATGTGTTCACATCATTTGCTCCAGGTGGGTTTGTTACACTTATGTGTTCCTTGAGTAGCTTTGATGTGGACCTTTTCCCTATACATGGGCATTTTTTACTCTAGTGCTGGCTAGAGGTTTTTTTCCCATGTTACCACATACTTGATACTCTCATATGTGGTGGTACTTTGTACTTAGGGATATTATTCAGCTCTTACTTCAGTTCAGTACATCGATCAATAAAGAGAGCTATTCTAGCCATCGTCTTCTCCGTGTGTCTTGTTGCGTTTGTGCTCCTTGTGTGTGCTTCTTGTGTGTCTCTCGCACTTCTACACACACCCAACATTATCATCATAAAAAGTGTTTGTCTCATATCAACAATTTTAAAACAAAGTTACATAATCATGAGGACTTGACATTCATATCAGTTAAATCAATAATTAATTATCTTATTTGATCTTCTCTATAACCTAATTAATCAAGTAGGCAATTCTTGCACATTGGAGTCATCACTTGAATCACTAACTTATTTTTTCATCTAATTATTCAACAAAGAAAGGCCAAAGTTATCAAGCATTCATTTTCCAAACTAAATATACAATCAATTATAGTAACTCATTTAAGACTATCTTGCAAGCCTTATATATCATTATGAGGCACACAAAACTTCAGTACTTTAAAGAACATATTAACACAAATTATTAGTAGGCTAGCATGTTCTTTCTTCTAGTCATCATAAATATTTACCTATAAATGTAAAGGTTCAACAAGTAATCTAAACAAATAAAATTTAGTACTCCTTAAAAACAAAACCATTTGTGTAACCAATCAAGCGGAAAAAAAAGTATAGTTATGATTCATAAATAGATCAAAGCACTTGTAGTTATGTGTTTCGTTAGTATAATATGAATGAATGCAGATTCTATCATCTATTACATATATGCTAAAAAATACACATCCCCAAAGTTAAAATTCATTGAGGTGTTATACTATTAAGCATCACCAGTACTATTATTTGTATCCATAGATGCATGTTATGATCATTATAACTACATTATAGAACGCTTCAATGATTTTTAGAAATAGAAGACAAAAATTATCATCACAATAGAGACACCATAGTTTCACTCTTTTCAGGATACATGTACAATACATTTCCCATGGCCATACATTATAATCCAAACCATTATCACTTATATACAATAAATCATCAAATAAATCACCGCAACATTCTTTCACATCAGAGTATGTTCTTTAATTATGTTTTGAGTTCTAATCGACCAAAACATGAACGAAAAAGATGTTAATGACAATTGAAAAGATGGTCCTCATTCCTAAACATATATGCCATTTTTTATATACCACTTTTCTTAATGTCATTATCCATATATAGCCATGGATATGTGTATCAAGTATATAGTGGATAATGCATATCCATGCAAAAACATGCAAAGAGTAAGGTGATATGAGAAATTCCTCTTGCTTTTATTCAGCAAATGAATAAAAACAGTAGGTACATAATAATTCTATCATGTAATGTACTACTTTGAATGCCAAAGTTGAGAGCCTTGAGTAATTATGCTTAGAAATTATTAGAAAAATGTACTTTGGTGCTTATATTAAATAGGATATTGTAAGTGAGGTAGGCCCAATATAAATTCCACCACTCCTCAAAGGATCTTTCCAACACTTGCTCACACAGGTGCACACACACACACACACACCTTGAACCAAATAAAATAGATGAATGAATGTGAAATAGATAAGATACAAGAGAATGTAATTAGTAGGATGCTACTCTTAAAATAAATATTTACTCCATGAATGAATAACAATACAATGTGAATATTATACAAAATCTAAATATAAAGCGAGATGTAAATGGGTTCTAGGTACAAATGTATGAGATGGAATGCCTAAGAGTTGTAAAGAAGAGTGAGTGTGCTAGAAATAGAAGAATAATAGGATAGTATGTAAGGAATATAATCTGTGTTCTTGAATATGATGAAAATTTACAACCCTAAAAGAGATTATGATTTATCCTCTGAGATAAGCAACAACGAGACTTCTCCTTGTGAAGTGATACGTCATAAAAATCTAGTGCAACAGTAAGAATTGAAGAAGACTCAAATATATGTAGCCACTTACAAGATTCCAAACACACAAACTCTAAGGTCTATGTAGAAGGAGAGGGAAACAACAAATCACCAAAAAAACTGCAAAAATACCTCCAAACCACTCCTCGAATAGCTCAAATCCCTAGATCACCCTTGAGGATGTTCAAGTGTGAGTGTGAGATGTGCTAAAAGTTGCCCAAGTGGGTCTTTTTATAGGATTTTAAAAAATCCATGGATTTTTAAATAATAAATCAACTTTTCTTAGCATTTCGATATGCTATTCGTACATTTCTACAAAGTTAACCTTCTTTTGAAGTAAAAAGTAAATTTGAAAAAATCTATTGGAAAATGATACGATACATTTAAGATACGATGTTCTCCTTGATCTAGAGAATAAGAGCTACAAGTTGATGTATTTCATTTATGAAAAATTGAAAAGTTAGAATTAGGGTTAGAGTTTTGGTGCCCCAGATGATCTTTGATGATCAGGTGCTATACATAATTAGGTAGCAACCCAGACGAGTTATAAGCCTATATAAACAATTTTCTAGCAGGTTGAACACTTAAACCATTTTTGAAAACTAGATTTTGTTGAGAATTAGGATTTGGACACCTCAATGTTACATTGTTCCTCTAGCAATCCCCTCTCAGTGTCATATTGGCACAAGGTTCAATAATTTTCACAAATCCTCATGTTCGTCTGAGATAATGCTTTAAAGTAGAGATATTGGCTGCATCCTCACTTGTAGGAACATATATAAGTTTAATGTGCTTCTTAGATCCTTGTTCATGAATATAATGATAATGAACTTCAATATGTTTAGTGATTGCATGATGAACATGATTCTTTGCAATAGCAATAGCACTTTGACTATTTGAAAATATATGCATAGGAAGATGAAACATAAACATCAAGATAGATTAATTTTTTTTACAACCATATAGCCTCAAGTGTAATTGTAAAGGTAGCCCTATACTCTACTTAAATTCAAGATGTAGCCATTTTAGGTTAAGATATAAGGCATTCACCAACATGAAAACAATAAGCACTTATACTTCTTCTTACGTCTTTGTAACCTTCCCAATCAAAATCTACAAAACTTTGAAGTATAAAATGAGACGAAAAAATCATGGCATCATTAAAAGTGCCTTTCAAATGTTATAAAACTTGTTTAATAACTTTCTAGTGATTTTTTAGAGCTTTGTGCATAAACCTATAAACTTAAGAAACTGCAAGCTGAATGTGAGGATATGTATTACATAGATGTATCAAGCATCCAACTGCTTGACTATAAAGCATAGCATTAAAAGGTTTCCAAAAGTTTCACAATGTACTTTTATTATGTTACATAGATATAATCATTGATTGATATGTATTGAATGCCAAGATAAAACTCCAAGATCATTAAAATAAAAAAATATATTAAGCTTTGACTTAAAAAAATGAAGATTTGAGTCCTTGAGACAAAAGATATAGATGAATCTTTTCATACAAGGCTTTTGGTGCTTGCTTAAAGCCATAGAGAGATTTTATAAGCTTGCATACTAAATGTTCTTTACCTAGTGTTTTGAAGAAACCTTTTGGTTGTTGTATATAAACATCTTCATGTATATCACCACTAAGAAAAGTAGTTTTTATATCTAACTACTATACTTTCCAACCAAAGAATACAACAAGAGAAAGAACAATCCTGATTATGGTCAGTCTAGAGGTAGGTGCAAACATTTCATCATAGTCAATACCTTTCTTTTGTGCATAACATTTGTCTACTAACCTTGCTTCATACATGTCAATTGTACCAACTACTTCTCTTTTGATTTTGAAGATTCACTTAACATCAAAAGCTTTCTTAACTTTTGGTAACACACAAAGCTTCCATGTTTGATTCTTTCGTATAGAATCAATTTTCTCATGTATTGCTTTCTTCCAAACACGACTGTGTAATACATCCTTGACACTATCAAAGTTCATTTCTCAATTGAAGATCAAGAATGTTATGAATTTTAAAAGTTCCTACATAATTTACATGATTTGTTTTATATTTCCAACTTGTTTCCCTTCCTTTAAAATTTTGGATGCCACTATCTTACACAATTTGCAAATACCACCTTGAAAGTTTCTAAAAAACAAGTGAGATCTCTTATTTCTCTACAACTCTCTCCTCTAGAACTCTTGAAGGTTTTGCAATTTATGATAATACAGGGTTGCATTTTCAAGTCCACATTGCCCTTGAATTTTGAAGGTAATCTAGTGTATTTGTATTTGGGTGTAATTTTTGAAGATCTTACTTTAAGATCTAAAATGACCAAGAAGCAATAGCAATCAATTTTCAAAATAACATATCAAAATATAAAAAACAGAAATTGATTATTATGTGCTTAAAAAATAATAAACTATATCATAAAAAATAAAAACTTTTTATTACCTATTTGAACATACGAAATGATATTTTGTAGATACCAACAACAGTTCCTACACAACCAAGTTTGCTATCCATGAGGTTTGTCTCTTTTGAGCTAGTACGTGATAGTTGCTTGAAAGAAGCAAAAATGCTAGAATCCTTTGTTTTACGTAAAGAATCAATCCTTTTTATTCTAATATGCTATCCAAAAGCCCACATATTAGTGAACATCTGAGCCTGCAATAAAAATTAAATTAGTAAAGAGAAACTATTATACATATATGTGAAAAAATAGAATATATTAAAATAAAATTACCTTTCTTTCACAACCTATCATTAACTCCCTCTACTCATCTGAGATTAGTTTATTATTTGCATTGGCTCATTGCATACGAGTATATGGCCAATCCGTGAATGAAAATATATTTGTATTCTCATTACTATTGAGATTATGTCTATATCTTTTGTTTCTCCATCTCATTACTCCATCTTCAAGAAGAATGTCTCAATACCTTTTTTGGGATTTTACCCTCTTCGTCCTTATATCAAGGAGATTGACATTTTGGACATGTCAAAGAGTCTTCATATTCACCTCTATATGAAATACAATCATTAGGACATGGATGTGTGCACTTATAATCTATACCAAGATTGTTGATTATCTTCTTCATTTAAGAAGAATATTCTTTCTTGGTAAAAGCTTTTGAAATAGTAACCCATAAATTCATAAAAAAAAGTTATATGAATGAAAATAAATAAATAAATAAATATGTGTGTATATGTGTATGTGTATGCATATATGTATGTGTACGTGTATGCTTATGTGTATGTGTATGTGTATGTGTATGTGTATGTGTATGTGTATGTGTATGTGTATGCGTATGTGTATGCGTATGTGTATGTGTATGTGTATGTGTATGTGTATGTGGAAGTATATGTGGATGTGTATGTGTATGTGTATGTGTATGTGTATGTGTATGTGTATGTGTATGTGTATGTGTATGTGTATGTGTATGTGTATGTGTATGTGTATGTGTATGTGTATGTGCATGTGTATGTGTATGTGTATAAGTGTATGCATGTGTGTGTATGTGTATGTATACATATATATGCATGTGTATGTGTGTGTATATGTGTGTATGTGTATGTGTATGAGTGTGCATATGTATGTATGTGCATGTGTATGTGCATGTGTATGTGTAAGTGTATGTGTATATGTGTGTGTATGTGCATGTGTATGTGTGTGTATAAGTATGTATGTGCATGTGTATGTGTAAGTGTTTCTTAAGAACAAGTTATGATGTGCATTAGCCAATATCAAAGACACCCATCGCCCCCAGAGGTACCAAAACTTGATGAAATAGTCGAGATCCCAGCTGATCAAACCTTTGAAGAGGAGTATGTGCCTCAATAGGTACCTGGCGGCAAAGTAATTCAAGCAAGGAAGGAGACATTTGAAGCATCAAGAAAGGTGGAAGAAATTGGCATAACACATGATGAACAAGTGGCCATTCAAATACAAGCTATGGCAAATATGGAAGAAATTGTACTCAAACATTAGTATTTTTAGAAACTTACACACAAATGACTCATCACCACCTCTCAACATCAATACCAAATGTACTTGTTCTTTTAGTTGATTAGAATGTAGAGGTGAAGTGCACTATTGGCAAAGAGCCCACCTCGCTACACAATTTCAACTAGAGGATGTGCCAGAAAGAGCATGTCAATGTACTATCTTCAAACTGAACTGATGAAAGCACTTACTCAAGACCTATCCAGAGATGCTATGCACGTCATCACATGCTCCATTGCATATTTTATACAACCCATTTTACAGTCTAGTTCCAAGGGGGCGCTCATCGTCAACTTTTGCCATCAAAGTCCAGAATAATGCACAGTGTGTAGATTGGGTTAACTACCCATATCACCTCCATAGGGACCGCCCACAGTTGCCTACATGATATCATTAATTCGACATTGGATACCTTGCCTAAAACATATGCCGGAAATGCAGATCGTATTCAAGACATTTCAAAATGTCAAAGCACCACATATCTCTTCACCTGGATTCGACAATGGCAACTTTGACATGATCTACGACATGAGCACCACACCTCCTGTAAAAACAAAATATGCCTAGTATGCTTCTCCCAGCCCGTTACAAGGAAATAGAAGAAATGTTTACAACATGCTTCTTCTGGGAATACCATTCTAAGGTTTTTATCTCCAAGCCCACCCATGTCTTGTAATTATTTGCATTGGAGAAAGCTTTATATCCATAACAATATCGAATGCCACATCCACAAGTCCCATACGCCATTGATTGGGAACGGATCAAGATCATCTTGCATGCGGACTTAGATTACAAGAACATGAGTTAGTAGCACAAATCCTTGGGTACTACATAGAGCAACCGGTACAACAAAGGTATGGCAGGGACGATAGAGTCGAGAGGGGGGGAGTGTTAATAGCCAAGGAGGACTTAACAAACAAGGAAACCTCATACAAGAATTTTAGCAAGAGGGGCAAGGCTCATGCACAAGACTGAGAAGTCAACGAAAATATGGCAGAGAATAAGCCTATCATTTTTTCAAATATCATTCCCATCAAAACAGTGATTTTCATCACTATATTTCATTGCAAATACTTTTTTTTAGCGTTTTGTCTCCATTTTTGCAAGTCAATTAGCCCTCAAGATTGAGGAGTATTAGAATAGCCTGTGTTTCAATTTTTGTAATTTTTGAAATTCATTCGAGCCTTCAAATTAGCTAGGGAACTTAATTTTTAACTAGGCTGGACATTAGGTATGAACTAGGCCAAAATTAGTCTAAAATTATAAAAAGAGCTAAAGAGCTCATTTTTGAGGTTAGCTTGTTAGAGAATTGAGCTTTGTAAGAACTTCATTGTATCTTGATCTTGAGAATACAAAATTCCATTGTTCTACTCTTTGTTCTACCTTGTGTGCAGGTTTGTGTAATGTGTTTGTGCTTCTTGCTCTCACATGTGTATTCCTCTCACTCGCAGTTGTCATACCATCCTCACATCTCCATGGATTGACATTGATGAGGTGGATCTCCTCTACATTGGTACTACCATTGTGCTATAGTGACATATGCTATCACCACAACCTATTCCTTCTCCCATTCCTACTCACGCTATTGAAGAATCAATTTATGAAATTTGAGACGCTTGAAGAGTTCCATAGGATAGACTTGTAGAGAAACAAGAGACCTCACCAAATTTTCATAAAATTTTGAGGTGCTACTTGCAAAATATGCAAGATAGTTGTATCTAAATTATTAAAGGGAGGAAAATACGTAAAAAACATCAAGGAGATTAGGTAAAATATGTAGATATGTTTGAAATTCATAACGTTCTTGCTCTTACTTCAATTGACAATGAACTTGATAGTGTCAAAGATGCACTACATAGTCCTGTTTGGAAGAAAACAAGAGGACATTGGTTCTATACATAAGAATTAAACATGGACTTATTTTAAGTTACCATAAGGCAAGAAAGCTATTGGTGTTAAGTGATTTTCAAAATCAAAAGAAAAGTAGATGTTACAATGGAAAGGTATAAAGCAAGTTTACTAGACAAATATTATGTACGAAACAAAGGTATTGACTATGATGAAATGTTTGCACCTACCTCTAGAATGACCATAGCCAAGATTTTTCTTTCTCTTGTATTATTTGGTTGGAAAATATACTATTTAGATATCGAAATTGCTTTTCTTAGCGGTGATCTAAATGGAGATGTTTATATACAGCAACCAAAGGGTTTTGAAGAACTAGGTAAATAACATTTAATATGCAAGATTATAAAAGCTCCCTATGTTTTATCACAAGAACCAAGGGCTTGGTATGAAAAGATTCATCTATAGCTTTTGTCTACTGGTTTCAAAAACTTAGAAATTACTCCTACCCTCTATGTTAAATAAGAGATAGATGTTTTGACTATAATCATCATCCATGTTGATGACATAAATAGGTCCCAAGGACTCTAATCTTCAATTATTTCAGTGTGAGCTAAAGAATGTTTTTGAGGTTAATGATCTTGGAGTTCTACAACATTATATTTTCATTGGTTCACATTAACGAATGATCGTATCTATATGACACAATAAAAGTACATAAAGAAACTTTTGGAAAAATTCGTATCATATTCTAAACCTATGAAAATATCTTTGGATGTTTATATGTTTACAAGAAAATTCATATTCAGAGCCTTTTAATGATACACCTTATAGTCAAGCAGTTGGATGCTCGATACATCTATGTAATACATGTCCTCATGTTCAACTTATAGTTTCTCAAGTTTCTAGGTTTATGCATAAGCCTCTTAAAATTCAATAGAAAGTTTTTAAACAATTTTTGAGATATTTGAAAGGCACTATTAATTGTGCTATGTTATTTCCAAATTTGTTGTATTTTACACTTCAAGGTTTTGCAAATTTTGATTAGGTGGGTGATAGATACATGAGAAGCAATCTAAGCATTTATCTTTTTATGTCGGTGAATGAATTATATCTTGGCATTCTAAGAAACAAACTACAATGGCTACATCTTCAAGTGAATTATAGTATAGGGTTTCCTTTATAATTAAACTGGAGGCTATTTGGATGCAGGAGGGATGCTTATGTTCATATTCCTATGCAGATATTTTCAAATAGTCAAGTGCTACTACTATTGCAAAGAATCTTGTTCATCATGCAAGGAATACACATATGGACTTTCATTATCATTATATTCATGAACAAGTATCTATGAAGCACATTGAGCTTATCTATGTTCCTACAAGTAAGAATGTTGCATATATCTTTGCCAAAGCATTGATGACTAATAAACATGTGAAGTTATGCAGATTATTGAACCTTCTGCCAGTATGAAATTGAGGGGGGGATTGTTGGAAGAACAATATCACAATGAAGAGTCCCAAATCCTAATTTTGAGTAGACCCTATTTTTAAAAAATGGTTCAAGTGTTCAAAATGTTCATTATGCTCAATATATTTTTATATATTCTTATAATTCTCATCAAGAGCTATCTACTGATATACAACACCTAACCATCTGAGATAATTTAGGGCATCAAAACCCTAACCCTAATTCTAAGTTTTGAGCATTTTATAAATAAAATACATCACCTTGTACCTCGCATTCTCTAGATCATTAAAAGCACCATATATTAGCTATATCATATCGATTTCCAAATGATTTTTACAAATTCCTTGTTTTACTTCAAAAGAAGGTTAACTTCATACACAACTAAAAAGTTGTGCAAAGTTTCTTTTTTGTTTAAAAACTCGTGAACGGCTTAAAATCCTATAGAAATACCCTCTTGGGTCACTTTTAGCACATATAACATTCGTAATTGAGCATCCTCAAATGTGTTCTAGGTCTTGTACCTATCCTAAGAGCAGATTGGAGAAGTTTTTGTTGTTTCCTCTTTTGTACACATACCTTGGAGTATGTGCCTACTGAATTTTGTAAGTGGTTGCATATATTCAAACTTTCTTCAATTCTTGTTGTTGCACCAAGATTTTATGTCCTATCACTTTATGTGATAAGTCTTCTCCCTATTGATTTTAGAGGAGGAACCCTAATCTCTATTAGGGTTGCATATTTCATCATATTCCAACATATATGTTGTATTTCTTAAATACAATCCTATTATTCTTTTATTTCCAGCATGCTCACTCTTCCTTAGAACTCTTAGGCATTCTCTTCTCATATGCTTGTACCTAAAACCCAATTATATTTAGCCTTATATTTAGACTTTGGTTATTATTCACATTGTATTGTTATTCAATAATCAAGTAAATATCTATTTTAAAAGTATCACCTTGGTACTTGCTATACTCTCTTGTCTATTTCATAGTCATTCATATATTTATTTGGTTCAAGGTGTGTGTGTGTGCTTAAGGTTCAAGTGTTGGAAAGATCCTAGGAATACCTGTGGAATCTATATTGGGCCCCTCTCACTTCCAACGTTTGGCATCAAAGCCTTATGCACGTACATAACTTGTTCCCAATATGAGTGATTATAGAGATAGATTGGAACAAGAGGAAAAGCTTGATGGAATGTCTAATTATAAAACATGGAGTCTCATGATGAGCATTTTCTAATTTCTAAGGACTTGTGGAATATTGTTATTGACAAATATCGAAGGCCAATATAAGTTTAAAGATGTTGCTTCTTCATCCAAGACTCTATTTCATAGTCATTCATATATTTATTTGGTTCAAGGTGTGTGTGTGCTTAAGGTTCAAGTGTTGGAAAGATCCTAGGAATACATGTGGAATCTATATTGGGCCCCTCTCACTTCCAACGTTTGGCATCCAAGCCTTATGCATGTACATAACTTGTTCCCAAGATGAGTGATTATAGAGATAGATTGGAACAAGAGGACAAGCTTGATGGAATGTTTAATTATACAACATGGAGTCTCATGATGAGCATTTTCTAATTTCTAAGGACTTGTGGAATATTGTTATTGACAAATATCAAAGGCCATTATAAGTTTAAAGATGTTGCTTCTTCATCCAAGAAGCCTGCTACCCCAATTTGTGCTCAACAAACTGAAGAGGAAGAAGACGAAATTATGTCATCATCCACATACAAAGGCAAGCATATTCAACTTTATGAAGAGTAGTCTAGATGGGATTCTAGATATGCTCAAGCACTCCCACTCATTGTTATGGGAGTGAAGCACCATATCATTCATAAATTGTGCCATGTACCACTCACCAGGCTTTGTGTATATATATATATATATATATATATATATATATGTGTGTGTGTGTGTGTGTGTGTGTGTGTACCTCTCATTAGGCTTTGTATATATATATATATATATATATATATATATATATATATATATATATATATATATATATATATATATATATATATATATATATATATATATATATATATATATATATGTGTGTGTGTGTGTGTGTGTGTGTGTACCTCTCATTAGGCTTTGTATATATATATATATATATATAGAATCTCTATCATAGCAGAAATCGTGTTAGGAAGGTTTATCTAAGTCAGTTAGTCAACATGCACATGAAAGTTGGTGAATCAATTCAATCTCATAGTCTAAAGCTTAAGAATATTCTTTGTTACTTATCTCTCCCTCTCTACAAGAGATAGAGAAACATCATTTGAAGAGTTGCAATTTCTCTTGCTTCAAGATGAAGACCATCAATAGAGTATCGAAGAAAATTATGAAGCTATAATATCATTGTCCAAAGGTGAGAAGAAGAAGAAAAATATCAAGATGGAGAAGGAATATCAACAAAGCAAAGTGGAAAGTAATTCATCTAGATCTAGGTCTCCCATTACCTCTTCTTCAACTTCTACATCAATATATACCATACCTAAGGAGAGATACACTTCATCCTCATCTACATCTAAGAAAGGTATATGCCATTATTGTACGAGATCATCATAATAGTATAATGTAGAAAAATGATTTTCAATGAGTAGAAAAGAGCATCAGGTAATAATGTTGAAGAAGGGTCAAAATCTAATTCTTATAGTGAAGAGGCTTTTGCATGTGTTAGCATAGAAGAAGTGTATTTTGATCAAGAAAAATTGAATACAATATCAAAAAACCCTTGGATTTTGTATTTTGGAGCTACTAAGCACATAACAAGTTGCAAGAAGGTATTTCCTTCCCTTACCATTTGTATCGATAGAAGGGTGACCATAACAAATGGTCATGATTTGGATGTCATTAATGTTGGAGAAACTACTCTAAAGTCAAGAATTGGTGAAAATTTTATTATTTCCAATAATCTATATTTTCTAGAAATGAAGAAAAATTCACATTCTTTCTCTACTTTCTTATCAGATGGTTATAAACTTGTTTTTAAAAAGCATTAATGCCAAAACCTTACAACTAATGAGGAGTATTTTATATTACAAGGTGAAAATAGAAATGGTATGTTAGTACTATCCAAAATCAGCCATGTTAATCTTGTAAGGTCTTCTACACCAAAGAAGAACATGAAGTTATGGCATGCATGATTTGTTCACATCAATTATAGAGCTCTCAAGCCTATAAAGCAACAAGGCATAGTTGAGAATTCACCTAATTTTTCTTTATCAACGATGCAAAATCTTTTGAAGGATGTTTTGAAGAAAGCTCTATAGGCGTCCACTCAAGAAGCATGGATTCATCACTACCAAAAGGAAGTTGTAGATCACACATTTAGATGTTAATGGACCCGTGAGATCATATTCTATGCATGGACATAGATATTTTATCATTTATCTTGAAGATTATTTAAGATATTCTTGGGTTTATGGATGAGAAGTTTTTGCTACATTGAAAAAGTTTGTTGTAATGGTTGTATATATATATATATATATATATATATATATATATATATATATATATATATATATTACAACCATTATATATATATATATATATATATATATATATATATATTCCACACTATATCTCATTATTTGGCCTCTCACATGAGTGCCACATGATACTCATGTGTTATTCCACATGTACTCCATATGAGGGTGAGTCCACACAACCACAAGGGATCACATAATAGTACTCCAAAGAATCCTTTGGTAACTTCCATTTGCTGATTGCTTCTTGCAATCTTGGAGCCACGAACCCGAAGGGGTGCAATAGCTTCTAGACCATAAACCAATTTAAATGGAATAAGACCCACCACAACCTTACAAGTTGTTTGATATGCCTATAGGACTATAGACATGTACTATTCCGATCTTGTCAGGTGCTTGAGTAACATTTTTTGAAGCATACACAATAAGACTTGTTGATACTCTTTGCTAATTTGTTAGCTTGAGGACAATAAGGAGAACTAAACTTATGTTCGATAGGATAATAGTCTATAATGTGTTTAATTAGTTGGTTAAAAAAATGAGTGCCATGATAAGAGATAAGACCCAAAGGAAGTTTTTAGTATGGAAATAATCATTTTTTAAGAGAGTAAGAACGTTTGAAGAAGAGAGTTAGAGAGTTTGAACAATAGATAGTGCATGGATAATGTTGCTGATTAGGACACACAAAACCTCCTCCAACATTTAGACCCCCTCTTCCCCACCTATTATATTCCAGAGATGTACAAGCTTGGAGGAACAAGAAGTTCCTTGCTCGGGGGATAGCCAAGAACAAAAGCCAGAGAGTTCATATAAGGTACCTACTCATGATGGCCAGATGAGTAGAGGAACCTTAGAGAGAACTCTAGATGGTGACTAAGCAAGGGCTAGAAATAGGCTGGGAGGTGAGTCCCAGATATGTCATTCTCCAGTTCTCACACTACCCAGCAACTATGTAAAACGAATATTTTCAAAGCTTTTTAGAGTTGTTGGCTTAAAACTAATAAATAAATTTTTAAAATAACAATTGTATTTTTTTTTGTTTCCTCACTTTTCTATTCACATAAAGCGACAACACAAAACATTATTCCATGAAATGTGAATAGATGGGTGGCGGAATAGTTCACTTTGTGCCCATTTCACATTTAAGGTGGAAGTCGAGTAGTTTCAAGTGTAACTAGAGGTGCATTCACACACAACAGTAGAGTTTTATTGATTCAAATGGAGTTTCACTTTGTTCAATTCATAAAGAGGAGTGGTAATCTTCCAAAAGCAAACTATAGATGTGATATTGTTGATTGAATCATGTGAATAGCCGATGACAATGGCTTATCGAAGCAACACAAATAATATGTTGACATTTGGACAACACAATTGTACCACCAAGCTATGTGAATCTAGCCTAGAATATTTTCAATGCTTCATCTTCGATCCCAATGTGAAATCTCATTATATACTCTCTCTCTCTCTCTAGGTCACAAATTTGAAAGAAGAACACACACAACCAGAGAACCTCTTTATAACCCAAGTTCAAGTTAAACAGACCAATGGAGTTGAACGATGACATTTGTCCAATAGGATTCAAGAGTGCTACATTTGTCCACACACCATAGGTGAGTTGCTTGGGCACTCACCTCTTGAGTGAGAGGTTGTGCGTTCAATCATGGTCGATTGTTGCTTGGGCACTCACCTCTTAAGCAAGAGGTTGTGTGTTCAATCATGGCTGATTGTTGGACATGCATGGGCTTGTGTGGTCAGTCCACCTTTGTAATGTTTTTGGGCCATTGAAACTAGATGCCTTCGGGCATCCCTTTCCTTGTGATGCTTCGGCAATTTAATCCTTGCTTTGTGGAATGGGATAGGTACTATGCCCTTCACTTGTACAATTGTTCGTTCAATATATTAAAGCCCATGGAGATTAGGTCTCGATCGAACCCCCCTTTTTTTAAGAGAAAGTTCGACCGAAGCATAATCTCCCTTGTTTGATAGATGGAAATAACAATTGTACATGTGAATGGGCATAGTACCCATGTGATGCCCCATATCTCACAAAGTAGGGGTTAAACTACCCAAGGGTGACACTCAAAAAAGATTACCCGAAGGCAATTGATTTAAAAACTGGTTTTTACATTGGCCTAAAGCCCACAACTATGCAATCGAACCCTCACCCCCCCACAAGAGGCAAAAAGCGCAACTAGACAACCTAACCGCTCGAATGCCAAACCTCTATGAAAAAAAAGAGTGTCACAATGAAAAAAAAGAGTGTCACAATGAAAAAAAAGAGTGTCACAATATACACTACACCACACACTTTGACATGCACTATTTAAAAAAAAAATGGAAGTTCGCCCTTGGCCTATTCTCCCAGACTTTAATTAAAATAAAGGAGAAATGTTACAAGTGAATGGGACTAGTGCCCATAGGACCCCCCAAATCCCACAATGCAGGGGACAAGTTCGATAAGCTAGAGGGCATTACAAATGAGGCGAACAAATCTATCATCTCCCTCATGTGGGACCCATTTGGGTTTCAACTTGTTATTTTCGAGGAGATAAATACAACGATGTCTAAACGGTGGAGATCTCTTATCTTGGGAGATCTTTTACCTAGAAGAAACAAGGATTTCTCAATTGGCCATTCCTTAGGAATTTGGCCAAAATTGACAGCACATCGCTCCCTCCAAATCTTCCAAAGAGTCTCACCCTTGATGGCATTCCACAGCCTTGATGAGCAGCCAACCGCCTCACCCAACAGTGCCTGTTACCAATTGATTTGGTTTGTGAGTCTCAATACCCAGGTCATGTGATGCCAGATAACACGAGACTTGGGGCAATCGAAGAAAAGGTGAACTAAACCTTCGATGCATCGATGGCAACGCTTGCACCATGGAGGCACACCACAAATTTTGTTAGCCCTTGCATTGGAACAGATACCCTTATGCAAGATCTTCCACATGAGAACATAATTTTTTTATCTCAATTAGGGGATGCCAAATAGACATGAACTTTAGTTCCCATCGAAGTTTGGTCCAAGAAAGGCACCACATCTTGTTAAGGGTGTGATGAACATCTAAGTTCTCTTTGAAGTTGGGGATTCTGGATAGTTTCTTACCATTGCTCCATTTGAGGCCCTCCAGGCAAGGAAGATCTTGTCTGCAGAGAAGGTGGGTAGTTGAACGGCCCCATGCTAAACACCTCCATTGAAGAAGAGTCCATTCCTCGAGGGTAACTCTATGTCTCGGCTCTAAGTCTTCAAACATGATCCACTGGTCTGTCTCTTGTTTCCAGAGTTATTTCCACTGTTTGAACCCCTTGTTCCATAGCCGCTTAGCAGTTTGGAGGTTCCAAGACTCCACCCCGCCAATGCCGATGATCAGGAACCAGATAGAGTCATTTTGTCTTATCCCAGTCGCCCACTTCCACTTATCATTGACTGTGATGAATTGTTTGGCCTTGTTCCAACTCTTCCATAAGGAACACACAAGGCTAGAGCCTTTAGGGGACATCGGGTGGGGGGAGAATAGAAGCATGAGGATCCCTATGTCCTTCCAACCAGGATGGCCAACTAAGGTAAGGTCTTTCATGTTTCTGAAGATCAATTTAGCCCAAGAGGACTCACTATTGCTCCAAGCCTTGATAAACTAGTTTGCTGCCAACTTGTCAGCTAACCCAGTGATATCCAAAATACCCAAGCCCCCCGAGTCTTTCAAGTTAATGCAAGTTTCCCATTTGATTTTGGGAATCCCCCTCCTATTAGGGTCCCCAGTCCATAGGAAGGTTATGCAGATTCTTTCCACTTTGACCAACTCTTTCTCCTTAGGTCTCCAACACGAGATAAAGTAAATAGTTGTACAAAGCATAAATGTGTTAACAACCATTACACACCCTACCAAGTTAACTTGCATACCTTTACAATGATTTAGTTTGCTATCCAGTTTGGATAGCACCCAGTTCCACCGTTGGTCTATTGAGATGTCGAGGCCCATCGAAATACTGAGGAGATGAAAGACTTGATCTCTAGGGATAACTTGACACCACTAATCTAACAACAGTTGGGGCGGAGGTCCACAAATTGCTCTGAAAGCAGTTCTAGCATGGTTGATTTTTGAACCTGACACCACACAAAAGGTGTCAAGGCAAGTCTAGAACACCCTAATGCTGTTCATATTGTTATGTACAAAGGCATTCATGTCATCGGCAAAGAGTCTCACAATCATTTGGCCATGATCTAGAGGTAGGGAAAGACCCTTGAGATTGCCAGCGTCCATGTGATGCTTTAATAGGCAACTGATGCCATCTGAGGCGATAGCGAAGAGTAGTGGAGCTAGTGGGCAACCTTGTCTGATAGATCTTTTTAAACGTATGGGCTCAGAGAGCTTATTGTTGATATTTATTCTCGTTGAAGCGTTTCCGAGTAGAGTGGAAACCATCTTTGTGAACTTATGGCTACATCCAAGGTCTTTTAGTGATTGAAGAATAAATTCCCATTCCAATCTGTCATACGCTTTGTCGAAGTCGATCTTAATGAATACGAGATCTTGTGTAGACTCCTCCGCAAACGCAAGGCCTTCCTAAATATCGATAATTGCTTCAAGTATAGATCTATCTTTGAAAAAACCTTTCTGATCCTCACAAAGCCATGACTTTAAATGAAAAGAGATTCAGTTGGCGATAACTTTGGCAATTATCTCATATCCAGTTTGGAGCATGGTAATCGGATTCTAGTTTTCAATTTTGTTCTTATCTCCCCTTTTGTGAATTAACTTAATGACACCATTATTAAGACACTAAGGGAGGGCACCGAAGGAGAGAGCCTCTTGCCACACTAAACACAACGGGGTGGCCACCACGTGCTTGAAGGACTTGAAAAACTCATTGGTGAGGCCATGAGGACCCGGACTTTTTCCATGGAAAGAGCATCAATAACCTCGATAATTTCGTTCTCAGAAATGTTAGCATCCAGCAGAGAACTCATGTTCTATGGGTTTCTAGATTGAGCAACTCTTGAGATGGTTGCCATGCAATCACGCCTGTGCGGGGAAAGAGGAGTCGAGACCCAGAGAAGATGGGTAAAGTGCTCGAGGATGATAGATCTATTCTCAACTTCCGTTCTACATTTGATCCCATTGTTATCGACCAAGAAGGGGATGGATTCCCTAGCTTGTTTCCTTTTGAGGATGTTACACATCTCTTTCGATGATTTGTCGGCCTTCCCCCCCACCAATCTTTGAAGAATATTTGAAGATTTTTCCTTTGAACCTCCTCCACGAATCTTAGTCTTCCCGTGATTCTCAAAAGACCTTGTTGGCATTGCAAGTTACCTTTGTTCACTTCTTCTTCAAGCCGTGAGAACCTCCGGTACACTGTTTATCTTCTTTTTTTTGGATATCTCTTATAGCCTTTTGAGTCCTGATCAAAATTTGTTGAGTCCTTTCAACCGCGCTTCTCCAGCACTTGGTCGGTTCATTACAGTAGGCAACGGCCTCCGCCCACACAACGGAAATTTCTTGGTGGACAGAGGGGAGGGAAAATGACGTCTGACAAGCATGAAACCAAGGAGCTTTCCAGAGTGTGGGAATCGGTTTGAAAGACAGAGTAATCGGGTAGTGGTCCGAGATAGTTAGGTCCATGTGTTGGGAAATCGAAGGAATTCCCCACTACAGGATGGTGTTTTGGTCGATGTAACATCTATCAAGTCTTGCTTTCCTTAGAGAGTCCCCTGATTGGAGATGAGACCAAGAGAATCCCTTCGTATCTTTCACCTTGACAAGGTCGAGATGGAGCTTGATTTTATCCCATATCTCTTTCTCACGACCATCGATAATTTTCCCCTTGTTATTCCATCGGTCCTTAGGAAACTCAACCATGTTGAAGACTCCACAAATCAAAACATTGTGTGAGAGGGAGTCGAGGGAAGCCCACATATCAATTCTATCAGCCTCTCCATTAGTAGCATAAATTGAGACCACATTGAACTGATTAGGGAACCTGATAAAGGCAGCAATCCAACGATGATTCCTATCTTCACAAGTCGAGGTCAATCTGCGGGACCAAGAGTGACTAATACCAATCGCAGCGCCCCATCGCCCCCCTAGGGTGCGAAGTGGAGAACTAAAGGTGGTTCAGAGAAATGCATTTAAGCCGTTTTTGGAGATCTTCTGCATCGATTTTAATCTCTTGTAAGCAGATAAAGTCGGGGTTGAGGCACTTGTCTTTGAACCATTGACCAAGAATTGCCACTCTTGAGGGGTCAGACAAACCCCTGACGTTTAGCGATGTGATTTTCATTATTGATGGTTGCCCTCTTTGAGGGTAGGGACCCAATCTTTTTTTTTCTTGTGAGCTTCTTTTTTCCTTTCAGCTTCTTGACTTAGGATCTACTCTTGCGGGGGCTCTTCCAAGACATGCCCGATGGTTGTTTCCCTTTAAGCTTTGATTTTTGTTGCGATAAGCTTGGCATGCAAACCGGAAGAGTAGGACCAAGAAGGAGCTTTCAGTGAAGCCTTCCTATTATTATTTTTTTTCTTAAATGGAGGTTCGGCCGAGGCCTACTTTGAAGCCTTCCTATTGCATTCGCAACGGTAATTAGAAATAAATGCTGTACCAGTTTTGATTTTTTTTCAAAAATTTTCTGAACAGAAAAAGTGCGGCATTCAGGTTCGTGACTTCTCTCACCTGGACTTTCATGTTTCTGCGTGCGATTCGTGAATCTCTCCGGGAGACTGGAGGTTTCATAACCAATCATTTCAGAATTGTAGCACTGTGATCCATCCTTGCAGCTGCAGGAGGTACAGTTCATACTAGGGTTAATCAGTTTCTGTATTGATTGTTACGAATTGCTAATAGCTATACTCCTTGCTTCTGTGCCCTCCTTGCAGCAAACGCCATCGTGTGTACGGACGCGAGTTCACCTCCATCTTTTTGTGCAGTCTCACGCAGATATGGAGCTCAGCAGACACCTTATTGCTATCTTAAACGCCATCACGTTCGTGCTGTCGATCCCCATCCTCGGAGCGGGCATCTGGCTTGCAGGCAGACACCATACTGACTGCATCCGCTTCCTTCAAGGACCCGTGATAGTGATAGGTCTCTTCGTGATGCTTTCATCTATAGCTGGTTTTGCCGGATCCTATTTAAGAATCAGATGGCTCTTGTGGATCTATCTGGCCGTCATGTTCCTTCTGATCGTGTTGCTATTCTGCTTCACTGTTTTCTCATTTTCTGTCACGAATAAGGGCGCTGGTGAGGCTCTTTCTGGAAAGGGATACAAGGATTACAAGCTAGGAGATTACTCCACTTGGCTGCAAAGGAAAGTGAGAAGCTCCAATAACTGGAACCCCATCAAGAGTTGCATCAAGGACGCTCATATTTGTGAAAGCTTGGGTAAATACAAGATAGCGTCGGACTTCTATGAAGCTGAATTAAGTTCGGTTCAGGTATTACGCTCCTGTAAATGTTTTATGGATTGAACTGTTGGTAATACGTCTTCTTCCATTCACGACAGAATACTTATACCAGAGACATTATATATTCCTGCTTGCAAAAAGCTACTCATTTTTTGTTGAGCATTATAAAGCATGGCATGTGATCATTTTCACTTAGCAATACGTTCTTTACATGATGGCACACTTGTTCACTAAATATATCGATTTTGCGTTCAAGGCTTCTGCTTGCTGATGTCTGTTTGCAAATGTCTTCGAGAGGAATATGTTTTACCAGCTACTGAGAATATGAAGAACGTGAGATCCATCTGTGTAAAACTGCATATAGCCGATGGAGCCTTTTTTTCTTTGTCCACAGTGAATGAAGTTAAGCATACGGAAGCACCTTTAACGAGTAGCAGCATAACCATTGTCTAAACTTGCCTTCATGCATACATTTGTACTGAATGTGCTTCTGTACATATGGAGATTATGTTCCTTTCAATGCTCTTCTATTTCTTGAGATTTCTTGAATAAAATGGAAGATTCAACACTCCCCACAGCTATTCAGTTTAGAAGAAGGAGCTATCTTTACTGATTAGTACCATACTCATCATCATGTACGCTTCTCTTGATGTGGCCACTTGTAAAATCTGTTTTATACCAGATCAAATATAGAAGTGGTGATTTGATGCATGTAATAGCGAAGCTATGATATACTGGATTCCGCGTAGTATTTGTCATTTTTAAGGTTTCGGAGAAGTACTAATTGTGTTTTCTCTCAAATTGATCATGTAGTCCGGATGTTGCAAGCCTCCAACAGCATGTAGCTTCCTGTTCATCAATGCAACATATTGGACTAGGCCACTGAATGTGGATGCAGACCCCGATTGTTACCGGTACAGCTACGTGCAATCTGAGTTGTGCTTTGATTGTGACTCTTGCAAGGCAGGTGTGGTAGACAAGGTTCGCCATGACTGGCGAAAGGTTGCCGCTGTCAATATTGTCATTTTTTTCTTGCTCATCGTCGTATACTCCGCTGGATGCCACAGTTTCCGTAGATCTCACGAGGAGGGATCTTATGCCAAAGGCATCATATGACAGAGGACAATGATCATTCACTCCTATGGATTGCTTTCGTAGTATTTTCCTCGTCGACTCCATCATTCCCTAGCGTCGTGGAGCTTTTGAGGCTGTATGTATGCAATTTTGGCACTTCCGCATGACTACATTCTGTTTTACATCCTTCTGGATTAGACGTAGGTAGGGAAGGCATGATCTCCATGCCGTTCTTTTTTATATCTCACGTACTTCCAATAGTATCAATATGAGGTTGTTGTTCCATGTGCTAGTATGTGGAATCTACATGCTGTTTCGGAATTCGTGTGTGTGTGTGTGTGTGTGTGTGTGTGAGAGAGAGAGAGAGAGAGAGAGAGAGAGAGAGAGAGCTACAACATAATCACCTCATAAATTACTACGTGACAAGCTAGGCATTGAAACCAACTTTTGAGATGCCACATTTTTACCTTTTTCAAGTAATGGATCAGTGCTATCAAATGGAAATGTATTTTCCTTCATAGAAAGGATTGAACATTAGTAATGTTACCACTCATGCATTGAAAGAGGTTATGACAAGTAGGTTCTCTGAAAGAGATGGTCAATGTAGATAATAGAAGATGATTTGGCAAACCGAGACTTTATATGTATGATAATGTTTGGATACTCTTGACTAAGTGATAAAGGCTAGGACTATTCCCTCATAGTACTTGGAAATTCCCACAAGTAGGTGTATTGAAAGAGATGATAAAGTTAGAGAATAGAGGACCAAAATTTGGTTTATGTCGAGCTCTTTTACGTATGCCAATGCTTGAAGACCTTTCTTTATGTGGTAAAGACTATATCTCATAAATTGAAATTCTAGGAATCTCTTCAATATATATACTAGTTTTGCATACAACAACTAGATAAATCTCTTGTTCTTTCCATCCTACTACCACCCATGTATGAGCGAATGAGTCAATGGTTATCATCCCAATGCTTTGTCAGACCATTGAAGAAGAACTAGTGCGATATTGTGTGAGCAAATAAGTAAATGGTTATCATTACAATGCTTTGTCAAAACATTGATGAGTAACTAATGCTACATTTTTTTGAGTACTACTCTCTTATAAACATAGAAAGGTACATTGCCACCATCCCCTTCCCCCTTTCATTGCCATCATCCCCTCCCTACTTTCATGTCCCCTTGCCCTCCTTGGTTTTCTATCTAAGCCTCTCACAAGGTTTGGGTGGTTTGCCTTCGATGTCAAATCATGCATAACTCTAAGGGGAGTGGTTACCATGCATGCCTTTGGATAGTGGATTGGCCAGAGAGCTCTCCAACTTTAGGGTGATGATGCACTATTGGGTGTATGTGTTGAGCTTTCCCTTCTTGAGTTCTCATGGGGACGTTGGTTTCCCCCTTGGGTCATTGGTAGATGCCCGACAATGGGAGAACCCCTCATCAATCCTTGGCAGGTCTTAGAATCTTGACAATTGCGAGGGTCTCCATCGGGTCGTCCCTCTCTCATCTTGCACACTCACATAAAAAGGGTGATGGTTGGTGGATTCTCGCACCAATGGAGAAAGAATCGACAATGAAACATATAGATTTCTTGACTCTTTTCTATGCTACAATTAAGTTCCCATAACCCAAGAAGACCAACAAAAGACAATAGTTGACATGAAATAGGGCACATATGCATTTCGTGTAATATCATTAGGACAGTTTTGGATTTTACGTTAATTATGTGCATGAAACGTATGAAAAAGGATCCAAAAATAAGCGTCAATATGAGAAAACTTGTTGTAAGGGCTTACACAATCTATTCATGCGTTGAGATATATGCATTCATGGCTAGAAAGCACTCCTATAGTCTACAAAGTGCCGATGGTTTGTAGATTCATGCTTAACCGATGTAAAATCCTAAGGTATTTAGTCTTAGGGAATGACACAACCAGTATCGAAAATATTCATGATCGTTAAGGATCTGCATATAACAATAATTATAAAGGAAATCCATGAATTTATGATGTTCTTCATAAAAAATTTATGCACATATATACAATGGTTTTTGAATCTCTCTATATTTATTGATGAATTTTGAGTGAATGGATATTGCAACATAATCCCATGAGTTTAAAAGTAGTTTTCTTTATGCACTTAAAAGAATCTAATAAGAAAAATATTTTGCATGTTCATGTAGATGCATCCAACTATATTATAGAATGTGTCCTAACACAGTCAAGCCCCTAAGGTACAAATGGACTTTCCCATTGCATATGTGAGTGGGTATCAAAGTAGCGTTAAGATGAATCACACTACAATGAAAGGAGATTTCATTTGTATGGTCAATATAGTACAAAAGTTTAAAAACTCAATTTTGGCTTAAATTACTATCATTTTTGTTGTTCGTCAACCCTCAAGTTCAAGGTAGTGGCAAGAATAATGATCCATAGTCATAGAAGTAGACCACCTAACTTGCATTACCTATAGAAATTCATCTTATGGAATTCATGAAGATTTGGAAAATGTCCACTATTCAATCTAGAGACATACTCAAGAGGGTACTTTACCTAGGTCTCATCGTGACTTATGGTCCTCACCACCAAGTAACAAAGGGATGAGTGCGCTACAAGCAAGTTGTTGAATATTTTCTAGAAATATGTAGCATTCTAGTTCATCACTGTTAGAATGTTGTGTACATAATATCAAGTCAATCAAGCTCTTAAATAATTTGTAGAAATCTTCAGCATTATAGATCATGAATGTTGCAATATTGAGTAGATGGTCTACACGAGAGAGAGAGAGAGGAAGAGAGAGAGAGAAGAAGAAGAAGAAGAAGAAAAGAACTTACAATAGACCAGAAGAATATAGATGGTCCTCATGAGTCCAAGGAGCAAACTTTCTACCGGTTGTAACGAATAAGATCTATAGCTACGTATGGGAAAAAATATATGTGAGTACAAATCTTGTGATGTTATCATAGAGACCCCTTTAATTGTAAATGTAGACCTATATCATCTATCAATAGCACATCAATGTAGTGCAATTATACTAAAATATTTGACTAGAGGAAATTGATCATGAAACTTGACAAAGCTTATGAAAATTCATTTGAAAAAATGTGCAAAGACTTGATTAAAATTGCTAACTAATTATGTAGGAGAGAACGATATAGATTCTTGAGGATATGCACATTCGTAAGATCAAGTATCCACTTTTACTAGCAGTTGCTTATATAGGTATAGTGGGAATGTACTATTCTCTTAGAATAATGACCAATAATAACCAAGATTATCATAGCTATGACACTTTTGTGGTCTATCCTATATTTGAATGCAAAAGTGACATCAATCGGTGGTGTGTGAATGCACAAAATACCAATTTTGATAAGATGAATGCCATTATTATAAATGAATAATGGTTGATAATTTTCTAAGAAAATAGACTTCATGGATCCATTGGTTCATGTAAGGAAAAGAATTATTTCCATTGATTATCTAATAATTTGATGGAAGCCAAGGTATGTCTTGATTTCCCACAATTCAACTATCAACCAATAAAAGAATGAAGTCCCATCTAGAATCTCAGCAAAGCTTATCAATGATAAGAGACTTGATTGAGACAAATAATTACAACATGTTACATGGAAATATGCACACTAATAAGATTATACTAGGAGTTACTTTACTCAACCCAATCTACAATAAAAATGCAACTTTACAAATAGAATTTTTTATATAAGTTCTAAATATAGCTTACCAATATTAATGATAATAGCATGCATTACCAAATCTAGTTTCCAACTCCAAGAACTACATGAAACATGATTACAATTCATAAAAAGGATCTACACTAGTAAAAGAAGAAAGTGTCCTATGACATGTACATCAAGGGTTTGGCTTAGAGAAGCACGACCACTTAGAATTATACAAAGGGATGGCATGCCCCACTCTGACTCCATCAAGACATGCCAAAGCTCCACATGAACCAGATCTTGCGTAGAGCGGACCTTATAGTTTGGGTTAACCGGCCTTGCCTCTAAGTATGTTGAATGCACCACTTTGATGCCAAGGACTTCCAAAAAGATCCTTACATCAAAGTGATGGCTTGCCCCTTTGAGTCAATTCAATACTGGTTGGCAACTTTGCCTTTTGTTGTCAAAACCATTGAATGGGCCATTCCACACAAAGGTAAGAGCCAACGTGCAACACCATTGTCCCAATATCGTATTGAATAAAAATTGTCCCATGTCGAGCAGATAAAACATTTAAGTGTCCAAGTCTGTTTTGTGAAGAGAAAGGCCCACGAACTATCCATGCACATCCTTGGTGCCTTGCCATCATCCATAATCCATAATTACTTAGGTGTGGCAAAGCCAAGACTACAAGCATTGGCCAATGTAACTCCCACTAAGGAATGAGGGACTTCCAATAGCCCACCTCATTGCATTCCAAAGCCCACAAATTACGATGAATGATTTGTGACTTATGACACAAGCGACTTACTACACATTGTTTGGACTGAGCCCTTAGGACAAACCTTGACTAGGAAGGAACTTATGGGCATCCTCTAGTTAAGACACATACGAGACTATACTTGCCAATTTACAATCTCATGGAGCTATGCCACGAAGGCTTACATACTCAAAAACCACCCAAAAATGTACATATCAATATCCGATGCTATGTTTTGCCCATGGCATGGATGTGCAATGATTAGAGCAGCTCACCGTGATGCTGATCGATCTCCAACTTGAACTTTGCCTCGTCCATAAAGGTACATGCAGAGGACTTCCATAAGATGGTGCGGATGGGAGGGCATGGCCACACACATGCTGATCATGATTCACTTGGTGCATGCCCCAACTCTCATCAACCCCACAAGAACCATCCAATAAAAAAAAATTAGATTCTTGACAAACCAACCAAAGAGTAAAAGGTTGAGACTTTATTCCATCCAAAAAGATTTAGGCCTCAAGGTGCTCATTGCCTTTGGTAAATGTGGTTTCACTCATAGGAGAACACATTTAGTTGGCCTTTGCTTCCATATTTCTTTTAGCTCCAAGGGCGATTCAATGAAAAGATAGACCATTCTTGAACATTGTGGTGGCTAACAGTGCTACATTGACGTCCGAATTTAGTTCCAAATTAAGGAGTGGTCTGACATGCAAGTCGGACCCAAAACACATGGATAGGTTATAGTCGTGCCTTTATCCAAGAGATTTGGGTAGCCTCCCACACCAACCCCATGACCTGTGCCAACCTTGGAATGTTCCTATGCATCAATACTTTACAAGTTAAAAAATTGAATTGATGCAAGAGGTAGGGTCTTGATTGATTGTCAAGGTCTTGTCGTTGACACGTTTGGATAGAAACTAGCTTGAACCAAAGTTCAATTTTTGGATTCACCAATCTACGAGAGAAATACTATCTTAATGTTTTATCATGATGATATAGATATTGGAGGTACATAAAAATTGGAATGAAAATTCAATATTAAATTTTAGACTAGAGGACCATGATCCAAATATGTTACTTGATTAATGTTGATGAATTTACTTCTCCATAACAATTTTTCTTATTAGATACTTTCATCAATATTCTTGTTGGATCTGTTTCCAAAATTTGCAATCTCCTTGCATCCTTTGGGATAGAAAAAGTGTGAACGAATGGTAATAGAGCTAGTGTTTTCCTAAAATTACATTCTCTATAAGATCATCATCCAAACAAAGAACAAAGGTGAACATCATATTTGCATGATAATTCTCTTTGATAGACCCTCACACCTCTATCTATCAATTCATATATGAGGTTAACAACCATAGCCTAACAATTAAAATAATATTATAAGCTCTTTTAGGAAAGATATTTCCTCCTCACACTCCCACATGGGCCATCTTTAAAATTCGAAAATATATTATTTCATAAACACAAAGCCTCAAGAAATTATATTTACATCTCTTGTATGATTAGCTTCCTATAATTGTATAGGCTTGAAGTTTTTTTCTCTATTGATATTTTCCTCGCAACCTTTGTTATTTCTAGATACTTAATAGTTTCAAAGTTTCAAGTATTAGCTAGTCAAGAACTAATATTACTTAATATCATTTAATTTATCTGTATCTTGAATTGATTCATTCGACATTTCTTATGTACTCATGCACATAATTTTCCATATTTGGCCAATATACACCTATTCTTTCAAAACTTCTTCACCTTCTCTACTCTAATTTCTTTAGTGAAAATAGCAGCAACCTACTCGTCTATCCTCACATAAACAAAATCATCATGACTTTCCAATACCTTCTCCCTGATACAGTGATAATGTACCTTGATATGCTTTGTTCTAGCATGATAAATAGGATTTCATGCCAACGGTAGGTTGCTAATATAATCACAGTAAATAATAATAGAATTTTGCACATTTATACCTAAATTTGCAAGTAGCATCTCAAGCCATGATGCCTCACATGCATTCATTGAAGCACCTCTATAATCAGTCTTTGTACTAAAAAAAAGCAACAATGGGTTGCTCCTTACTACTCCATGTAATAACAACATCCCAAGTGAAAATAGAAAACCACTAGTAGATCTTCTATCTGGAACACTACCTGCTCAATCTGCATTGGTGTATCCATGAATCTGCAATTCTACACTAGATTCATAAAACAACACATAATCCAAAATAGCACTCATATAAAAAATAGTGCATCTCAAAGCATGTAAAGATGGTAATCTTAGAACCTACATAAATTGGCTCTAAATGTAACTTAGATCATACCTCCTAATTTTGATGTATCAAACTTCCAACATATCTCCTGTACATAGTAGCCTTTCCCAATGCTGCACTTGAGCTAGCATCCAAATTCAAGTTCTCCTCTAATGGCATAGAGAAATGAGCTTAGAATAAGCCATACCATACTTTTGGAACATACTCAAGGAATATTGCCTTTGGGATAGCCATGTACCTATTTCTGTATGTATAAATTGAATGCCCAAAAAATAGTACAAGACACCAAGATCTTTCATGTCAAATTCTTGCATAAGAAGTTGGTTTAACTCTTTAATGTTTTCTTCATTATCACTATATCGAATGAAGTAATCAACATAAATAACCACAATTATGAAACCATCATCAACCTTCTTTGCATATAATGAGTGATGTGCATTACACATAGAAAATCCAATCAAAGTTAAATAATATGCAATCCTTTCATGCCAAGCACAAGGGGTTTGTTTAAGCCCATACAAAGTCTTTCTCAGTCTGCAAACATATTCAAGGTGCTTTAAATCTTCATTTCTATGTGGCTAGTCCATGTATACTTCTTCTTGCAACTCATCATGTAACAGAGCATTGTTCACATCCATATGATGCAAAATCCATATTTTTGTTGTAGCCAATGCAACAAAGGCTCTAACAATAGTCATTTTAGCTACATAGTTGAAAGTTTCCTCATAATCAATGCCATATGTCTGTGCATATCCTTTTGCTACCAATCATGCTTTATACTTGCTTATGCTACCATCAAGATTATGCTTTACCTTGTAAACCTACTTGCAACCTATGGGTTTCTTTCCTTGTGGCAGTGGAACGAGCTCCATGTTTGAATTCTAGAAAGTGTAGCCATCTCCTCATCCACAACTTTCTCTGACTTTGCATTTCCAATTGCATCTTCAAAACAAGAACATCTTATATTACTGTGGTCATGAAGAACAATGATGAGCCATGTAGCTATCATATGTTAATCGTTGCATTGAATTCCACATCCTCTCAAATCTTCTTGATCATGAGTCACTTCTTCTTGTTCTATCGATATGACTTTCTTTTTCCTAGAGACTTTAGAAAGGGGAATCCAAGTTCCTCATCAAGACTCTTTTATGGACCAGTTGATTCTCCATCAATTTCTTCATAACCTATAGATGTTTTATTACCAGCAAAAAATGTTCTTTATCTTTCTTGGATGTAATCGATAAATTCGGTGGATTAAAGTCACCACACAATCTTCCACTCCATGGGTTTGATTTGGAAATATTGCTAGGTGAAATATCTGGTCCACTCATAACTTGAGATTCTACACTTGATTTTTCAGCATTTCCTTTGTCATTTGAGTCAGCATTAAGTCCTTCTTTGACATCAACATAGAATCTTTACATTCTGTTAAACACCATATCTTTGCTTACCTTCATGTGTTGTATGAGTGGATTGTAACATTTATATTCGTTTTGCTCAAGGGAGTACCCAATGTAGCTACTTTTTTTTTTTTGCTTTTGGATCAAGCTTTGTCCTCAACACATCTAGAATATGTACATATGCAATGCAACTAAATACTTTAATGTGTGATAAGTTTGGATTTTTACCTGTAAGCTTCTCTTCATGTGTTACTTGATGGACAAAAATGGTTGGGGTTCCATTCATAATGTATATAATGGTATGAAAAAAATTTTGCCTAATAACAAAGAGGCATATTTTTCTTAGCCATCAAGGCTCTTGCCATTTTTGCAAATTTACAAATGCCATTTTGTTGTGCTGTGCACATGCATGAAAACCGCCTTAGAATTTCATGACTTTTTGGAAAACTATTGAATTGATTTGATATGTATTCACCTCCTTCATCATATCTTCATATCTAAATGGACTTTCCTATTTGCCTTTCCACCATAACATTGAAATTCTAAATGTGAGTAAACACCCCACTCTTCTCCTTCATGAAATATACCCACACTTCTTGTGTATGGTCATCAGTCAATGTAACATAAAGTCTACAACCTTCCATATATGTGGTCTTTGCAGGACTCCAAACATCTGTATGCACCATCTTTAACACATTCTCACTAACATGTTTGTCATGAAGAAATGATGCCCTTGGTTGTTTAGCAAGTTGACGTGCTTCACATATTACCATTAGAATTGAACGTAACTTATAATCCCTAGTCAAACATTTATCCAATAGATACTAGGTTCTTTGGTCTGTGAGGAACATGAAATACACCAAAAAGATGTTTTACCTTCTTATACTCCACAAACATGCTATATTTCATGTATGATCAATAAGATGTGATGTATCATCACTTGTTTCAACAAATCTAGGAACTCATAATTTCAGCAAAGCACTAAACCATTTTTCATCGTTGGTCATGTGATTTGAAGCATTTGAATCAACATACAAGATATTACCATTCAATTTTGAAACATCAATGGACATTATACTCAATATATGGTGTTGTACCATGAAGAATTCTCCAAATCATCTACACTTATGCATGCATAGTTCTTTTATTGCTTTCTAATGTTTTGATCATTCAACCTACAATCACATTCAAAATGACCACGTTTACCATAATTATATCACCCCTTATTGTCATTACTTGAATAATTTCTTTGGAAATTTTTACGACCTCTTGCTCAAACCATGTAGCAAGGAATGTAGCTCTACTCTCAGACTTGGAGGATGCAAGGAATAGACATGAAGTCCAAACAAGAGATGACACAAGACATCTAGTTGAGAAGATAGGTAATATGAAGAATTAAGATGGTAACATGAACCTATTGGGAAAAGTACTATATGTGCCAAATATTAAAAATAACCTCATAAGTGTAGGTCAAATTATTGAGAAAGGATTGTGGGTCAGATTCACAAAGAATGGAGCATTTGTTGAATATCGACATCAAAGATTGAAGAGGATAGCAAGAGGAGAAAAATTAGGTAGACTATTTACATTTGAATTCCATGATACTATGGTAGCTAAACATTGCATTGTTCAATTATGGTAGCCAAACTCTATCATGGTTGGAAATTTGTCACAAAAGATTTGCTCACATAGGTGAAAGAGCTCTCAAGAAAATCAATAGGGATCAAAATGTACTTGTTCTACCAAACATATCCAAACAACACATGATCTACAAATGTAGTGATTGTCAATTTTGTAAGTCACATAGACAACCATTCACAAAGAAAGGATACACTCATGGAGGTCTATCAGAGCTAGTCCATACAGATGTATGGGGACCAAGCAAGGAGCCTTCAATCTTTGGATCTAGGTATTATGTATCATTCATTGATGATTGTAGCAGATGGACAATATTATACTTTATGAAACATAATGATGAAGTGTTTTCATGTTTCAAGAAGTACCTAGCTCTTGTAGAAAATGAAACAGGTAAAAGTTTGAAGAGACTAAGGTCAGATGGAGGGGTAGAATATTTCTCCCATGACTTTGATTCCTATCTCCAAGAGAGAGAGGAATTAAAAGAGAGATCACTACTGTTGGAGTTAGAGGTATGCGAAAGCACGCAAACAACACACGGAAGAAGAAGAAGCTTGGAGCAAAGATAAGTAGCCCATTAGGGCAATAAGCGTATATACAAGTCAGGGGAAAAAACCTCCTAAAGAGGGAAAAAAGTGCCCCGGTGGTCTTGGAGTGTTCACACACATCACTACCTAAATATATCAACAAAGATAAGTAGCCCGTTATGGCAAAAAGCGCATATACAAGTCAAGGGACAAAGATAAGTAGCCCATTAGGGCAATAAGCATATATACACGTCGGGGAAAAGAAAACCTCCTAAAGAGGGAAAAAAGTGCCTCTGTGGTCCTAGAGTGTTCACACACATCAATACCTAAATATATCAACAAATCCCCCTTGAAAGTGATGCGTTGAACAAGGAGCTGGGACTCATGTATAAGGAAGTGCCAAGCTATGTGGAATCAATCCACAAAAGGAAGCAAGCACAAAGCTTTGTGAAAAGCTTCAAACTTCTCCGTAGGTAGAGCCTTCATAAAAAGGTCTGCGATGTTCTCTTGCGTGGGCACATATGCCAAGCTGATCTCCCCAGTAGAGAACCTCTCCCTGAAATAATGATAATGCACCTCAATGTGCTTCATGCGAGCATGGAACACATGGTTCCTCACAATTGCAAATGCACACTGACTGTTAGTGAAGATGGTGGTGGCAGAAGATTGACCAACACCCAAATAAGCCATAAGACGTCTCAGCCACACACAATCAACAATCACTATGAAAGCTTCCCTATACTCAACCTCATAACTGGAAGTGGCCACAATAGGCTTCTTCTTGCTCAACCAAGATATACATGAGCTACCAAGCATGAAGCAAAAGCCACTAGTGGACACAAAATTGTCATATCAACCAGCCCAATCACTCTCAGAAAAAGCATGGAAATCTGGCAGTAGTGATCCCCCCCTTGGGATAAAACAATCCAAGTAGTCGGGTACCACTCTAGTAGCAAAAGATGGGCTTAACCACATGCCAATACTTGACACCTGGGCAATGCATAAACCTCCTCATCTGTGAGACAACAAACTGAATATCTGGATGAGTATTGCATAAGTAAATCAAGCATCCAATAGGATCCTGATAGAGAACAACATCAAATGCATCTCCAACATCATGAAGACTCAATCTTAAACCTATCTCCATAGGAGTGGCAATAGGCTTACAATCTTCAAGGCCAAAACGCTGCAATAATGTGTCAATATATTTCGTTTGACACAAAGCCATATCAACTTGCATAAATTGAATGCCCAAATAGTGATGCAAATTCCCCAAATTAGACATCTCAAATGAGGAATGCAAATCAACCTTAAAATCAGCAATATGCATGTCATGAGGACCAATGAGCAACATGTCATCAACATACACGACAATGATCAGAAGCAGATCATTCGCACACTTAACAATTAAGGTGATTTTAGTTGGACTGTTCTCAAAACCATGTGCAATCCGATAGGCATGTATCTTTTCATACCAAGCAGGTGGTGCTTGTTTCAAACCATATAAAGCCTTTCTTAACCTGCACACGTGGTTTTCATGCCCTTTTTGCACAAAGCCACGGGGCTAAAAAACATACACTTTTATGCAATTCACCATTTAGAAATGCAGTTTTAATGTCCAACTGATGTACATTCCAACCATGTTGAGCTCCAAGTGCACAGATGCTACAAACAGTAGTCATTCGACAAGTAGGTGCAAAGGTCTCATCAAAATCAATGCCTCTTTCTTGCGCATAACCCTTTGCAACAAGCTTAGCCTTATACTTGTCAACTGTTCCATCATGCTTACACTTCAACTTGTATACCCACTTAGTGCCAATGCCCTTCTTGCCAGGAGGCTAGTCACATAAAGACCACGTACAATTTTCATGATAGCATCATATTCAGATTGCATTGCAGCCATCCAATGCTCAGAATTTTGTGCTTCATCAAAAGAAACAAGTTCAATCTCATCACAAAGGCTAGAGGCAGCCATAGCATAGAAATCTTATGCAAAAGAGGCACTATGGGAGCTTGACTGAGTACGATGTGATAGAGATGCATCTAATTTGCTATCACACAAAGTCTACACTAGCCATTTTGGCATAGTTTTTGTCTGCTCAATATCAGCTCTCTCATCAACAAGTGCATCATGTGAATCTGCATCAGAAATGGAATGATATGCATCATCACATGAAACCTGCAAAGGCCGAGAATTTGACTCATTAGGACCAGAATTTATACATGTCTTTGGAGCTAACATATGTCTCCTTAGTACATGAAACCAATGGCTCAATAGCATCTTCCACAAAAACAACATCACGGCTAACCAGAATGCATTTAGTATGTGGATGATATAGACGATAGACTTTACTTTCAGAACTATATCCAACAAAAATACATTTTATTGCTTTATTATCCAATCTTTTGTGATGTTGTTCAGGCACTAATGCATATGCCAGACAACCAAAAACACATAGATGAGAAATAGATGGCGTGCGACCATGCCAAGCCTCATATGGAACGATAGACTGCAGTGCTTTAGTGGGACACCTGTTAAGCACATATGCTGCACACATAAGAGCCTCAAGCCAAAAAGTATGTGGTAAAGCCTGACTCTTGACCATACACCTGGCCACCTCCATGAGTGACGTGTTCTTTCATTCAGCAACACCATTTTGTTGAGGTGTATATGGCACTTTACACTGATGTTTTATCCCACGTTCAACCAAAAATGCATTAAAGTCAGAAGACATATATCCACTCCCCTCGATCAGAACAAAGGGTGCCCATTTTACATGCTCATAGATTTTGAGCCAAAACTAGAAATTCTTTGAAGCACATAAACACGTCAAACTTTGCCTTCAATGGATATACCCATGCATGTTTGGAAAAATAATCGATGAAAGTCACAAAGTAAAGATAGTTCCCAAAAGAAGATGTCTGTGTAGCCCGAACTGAACCATCTTTTGGAAAGGAGGAATGCTGCATTTTGCCCAAAATACAACCTTCACAAACATGTTTTCCAGGTGCCTCAAGTTTGGGCAAAGAGGACACCATTTTAGATTTCTATAGGCGTATCAAACTAGCAAAATTCAGATGACCAAAGCGTGCATGCCAAACCTTTGCATCTGATAGGGCCTTAGAATCATGTACTGCACATGCCAAATCATTTATAGATCTTTCATAATCTATGAGCTTATACAACTGACGACATAAAATGCCAGAAGCAATAATGATGTTGCCATTTGACATATCATGAACTGTACATCTCTCATCAACAAATTTCACAACCAAGCCAATCTTGGCTAATGCAAAAACTGATAATAGATTTTTCTTGATCCCTGGAAAAAATAAAGCATCTGACAAAGTGAAAGAACTACTATCAGCTATAGTCAAAATGATCTTACCAACTCCCATAACAGGATAAGAGGAGTTGTTGGCACATTTAACAATATTCACTATAGGGGCAGGCTTGAGTGAAGAGAAGAAACTGTGCTGCGAGGTAATATGTTTGGTTGCCCCACTATCAAAGTACCAAACAACTGAGTCTACTGTAGACATGCACTGCTCATGAGAAGATGGGTCAAAACTATAAACAATAGTAAACACCCATTCTTCATCCTGCACAAGATTAGCAGACTTTGTTTTTTGTGTAGAGGCCTCTGCAACAACCATTCTGGCCTCTTTCTTCTTTGCATCTTTAGCAGCCAGTTTTGGACAGATCGTAATGACATGATCATTTGCTTTATAGTATTTGCAAAATAATTTCTGCTTTTTTGATTTTTTTTCATCTTTGTCTTCCTTCTTTGATTGTGCAGAATTAGTAGATTTTTGCTTACTAGTAGAAGAGCGCCATTTTCCTTTGCCCTTCTGACTAGCCAAGAAAGCTTGATCTGCAACACACATAATAGACCTATTCTGTCCAGATTGATCTTCCTACAATAGAACAAAAACTAACTCTTCAAATGTTAAGGCATTTGGATTGCCTTTCATCATCAAACAAAGAGTAGAAGCAAAACTCTTATATGAGTCGGGAAGACCATTCAGAACAGTTTTCACAAGTGAACTGTCACGAAGGACGTCATCAACAGAAATCAACTGTTCCTTCAAATCCTTGATCTTTGTGAGAAAACTATCCATAGAATCACCTTCATTCATGTGCTCAGTCTCCAACTGTTTTCAGAAGTAAGCAACATGAGCCTCATTCCTAGCCTGGTACAATGTGGTAAGTGTATCCCAAACATCCTTAGTTGTTCTGCAAGAGTGAATGTGAGGAATAATGGCACGTTTGATAGGCAAAGCTATCAATGCATGTTCTTGGGCATCTCTGCCATCCCAACAAATTTGCTCGACAGTAGGTGCAGCAAAAACTACAACACGAATAGGAATCTGTAGAATATCACCATCTTCGAAACCTTCTACATCAGCTTCACTACCTATAGTTGTAACAGTTGTAGGTGTGATAGGAAATTTTTCAACACCCTACACAATGTTCCAGAGTCCATTTGCAACCAATACATGTCACATCATATAAGCCCATAACGGGTAGTTGGTACCATCCAACTTATCCTCAACAACCAGCATACGAAATACATCACTGCTTTTAGCCATGGCCAGTGACCAAAATACCTTGATGCAAAAAATTGATTGTGTCTCAAAAAGTTGAATAGAATTTGAGACACTTATGTTGGCAAACCAAAAATAATATATACCTTTGATACAAAAAGAAAAAATAGCTTGCACAAGCACTGTGATAGTGCATTCGGAGGCCGAAGCAAGCTTAGATCGTGATTTCCGCACCACAAAGCGAATTTGTTTTGATCTATGAAACACCTTGAGTATGCTCACTGGAAATTCTTAGACTGCAACGAGAGAGGTGTTGACGACACCCTCGATGAAGCGATGACCTACTTTGATACCAATTGTTGGAGTTAGAGGTCTACGGAAGCATGCGAACAACACACAGAGGAAGAAGAAGAAGCTTGGAGCACAACACACAATACAGAATGTATTACCACTAGAATGTACAAAGATAATTAGCCCGTTAGGGCAATATGCGTATATACAAGCTGGGAAAAAAAAAACTCCTAAAGAGGGAAAAAAGTGCCTCGACGCTCCTAGAGTGTTCACACACATCACTACCTAAATATATCAACAACTGCTAGATATACATGAGAGCAAAAGGGAGTGGCAGAGGGAAGGAACAAAACAATAGTGGAGGCTGCAAGGTCAATGCTAAATGAAAAAAAGCTACCCAATTACTTGTGGGTAGAGGCTGTATCTATAGCCACATACTTGATCAATAGACTCCCATCAAAAGCATTGGATGGCATGGCACCATATGAAGCATGGAACGGAAGAACACCTAGCCTTGATCATTGCAGAATCCTTAGGTGCATATCATATGCACACATATCTTCACAAATTAGAGGCAAATTGGATCCAAAGGGAGAGAAATGCATTTCATTGGCAATGACCTTAATAAAAAGTTTATAGGCCCATACAATCCAAGCAACAAAGGGTTCCTTTTAAGTAGAAATTTTGTGTTTGATGTTGTGTTTGATATAGCAGAATCATCTCAACAAACTATAAAAAGGTCTACTAAAGAGAAGAGGAAGCCAAAAATGTATGGATATGATACTTCTCTAGTCACTAAGCATTCAATATATATAGAACACGAGTCAAACTCTGAAGAACCTTCTACTTATGAAGAAGCCAAGATGAATCCAAAGTGGAGAAGTGCCATGGAAGAAAAAATAGAAGCTTTACAAGAAAATAAAACTTGGGAGTTGGTAGCCAAGACTCCATCTATGAAAGTCATTAGTTCTAGAAGGATATATATGGTAAAGAAGAATTTTGATGGTTCAAAGGATAGGTACAAAGCAAGGCTTTTAGCCAATTGATTTGCACAAACTCAAGGTATTGATTATGAAGAGATGTTTTCATCTGTTGCAAAAATGCCTATAATTAGAGTACTCATGAGTGTTGCATCTTCCAAGAATTGGAAGATATATCAGATGGATGTTAAAAATGCTTTCTCAAACGGTTGGATATTAGAGGAGGCATATATTGTTGGATGATAAACACTCATATGTGCACAACAAAAGCAAATGAACCCTCCTAGGATCTTGAAATTTTTCAAACATAGGCTCTGTATTTTCTGCGTTTCTCTGAGTATATGCAAGGACTGAATATAAGACTTTGCATGCTTAAACTAGATATCAAGGGCTTTAAAATGAGAGTAAAAATACTCCATTTGGATACTCGATGATGCCTCAAACAACTTCAACAAAATAGATGACTTGATCTCTTCACAGAGTACTAGCTAACTACATAGACACTGTTTTGGACATTTCTCAACACATGTGTAGGAACTGAACCTTAGACTTATACCACAGAAAGTAGAAGTTATAAGCTTTCCAACAAGACAAAAATCATTGAAAATAGATTCCGGATGAAGGAGAAATAACAATTACAAGACCCGCGGGTCTGCCAAAATCATCTAGATAGATAGAGAGTGTAAAAGTGAAATTTCTCCACAATATGCAGAAAATTGCTAGTAGGGGGTGTGCTTAAGCAAGGGGGAAGCTTTGGAACATATTTACACGACTCTAAGTCATAATACAACTCATTAGAGGTTTTAAGGACCACATACTAACCTCTTTAACCAATCAAAATCATATACATGTCAAAAATGAGGTCCAATCACATCAAGAGGTGAGCTGAATCTTCTCTAATCAACTTCTTTCCATTATGGGCATAATTTGATGCCTCCAACTCGTGGAAATCAGCATCTTTTGATTGTGGATGATGTGGAGGGTTCAATTTGGGGTATGCTCCCACACTCTTGAGCTTGAAAAACTTTCAACACTCCCCCTCAAGCTCAAGCCTTTTTCCTTCGTTGCTTTAGCCTATGTCTCTCATGTTGTTTGCTTCCTTGAATCCTCCAAGCTTTGTATCTTCAAGAAACTTTGTCATCATGTTTGCAACCTGCACTTTAGTGTTCACATACCTTATATCTAGCTCCTTTTCCATCACCTTTTCTCTAATGAAGTGGTAATGAACCTCTATGTGCTTGTTCCTTGCATGAAACATGGGATTGTTAGCTAGGTAGATGCTTGAAATGTTGTCTCCATAAAGAGGAAACTCCTCCACTTCCACTTCCAAGTCCTTAAGTAGCTTCTTAAGGCATAATAGCTCACATGTAGACAACGCTAGACCTGTGTACTCAACCTCTGTAGATAAAAGAGCAAACGTGGGTTGCTTCTTAAAGCTCCAAAAGATCACTTTTGTACGTATCATGAAAACCTAACCCGATGTACTCCTTGGATCATCCTTGCATCATATGAATAACATAGACCTTGTTTTATGGTGTGCTTAATGTATCGAAGCACCTTTCTTGCCACCATAAGATGATCATGAGTAGGTGCATGCAAAAATTGAGAGAGAACACCTACTACATATGCAAGATCAAGTATAGTGAATGTAGCATAAATTAATGAACCAATTATGCTTCTATATAGTGTTAGATCTTGTATAGCCTCTCCTTGACCTGCAACCAACTTTGTATTGGGCTCCATGGGCTGAGAAAGTGGCTTACAACCACTCATACCAAACCTGTATAACACATCCAACAAGTATTTTCTTTGAAATCAAGAAGATGCCATTGTGTGCATAGATTACCTCTATTCCCAAGAAGTATTTTAGTGTTCAAACATCATATATCTTGAACTCCTTTCCTAGCTTTGATTTGACATTTTCAATACCTGCAATATCACTTCGTAAGATGATCAAATCGTCCACATAGATGCATATGTATACCGTCTTGTCTCCTTGCTTCTTCATGTAAAGTGATGGATGTGCGACACCTTCTTTGTATCCACAACTTGATAAATAATCCACTAACCTCTGATTCTAGGCCCTTGGGGCTTGCTTTAGTCCATATAATGCTTTCCTTAGCTTGCAAACATGATTTGGGTACCTCATACTAGCAAATGCTTGAGGTTGGCTCATGTAGACTATCCTAATTATTGGCATCTTGGCTACGGGGTTGAAAGTTACATCATAATATATCCCGTAGCTTTGGGAGAAGCCTTTCTCCACCAACCTTGCTTTGTACCTAGCAATGGAACCATCTGAATTTCTTTTAATTTTGTAAATCCACTTATTACCTATCACCTTCATGCGTTCTTGAGATGGTACCAAGCTCCAAGTATGGTTCTCATCAAGCGCTTTGAGCTCTTCCTTCATTGCCTCTTGCCATTCCTTGCAATCCTTAGCTTCTTCATAACTAGTTGGTTCTTTGTCATTGATTATCTGAGTCATGTATGCATAATGCTTTGCAATGAAATTATCATATGTTAACCTTTGTACTGGATATCTTACTCTTGAAGACCTTCTTTCACTTCCTTTAGGTGTGGTTTCCATCTTCTTTCCTTGTTTTGCCACTCCTATAGTTTGAATTTCTTCTATCTCTTCATCTTCCAACATGCTCTCGTCCACATAGCTTCCTTCTTCAACTGAAATCTTCTCTTAGCCTTTGACTTTGCTTTCCATAAGCCTTCCACTCCACGGTGAGGGTGTCCTTGTGTTGCACGAGTTGCTTGGACCACTTAAATCCATGCTTTCTTGAACTATCATCATTCTTCAAATCTTTCTCACCTATGTCTTCAACCTTCAATGGATTCGTGCATGTATACCAAGGCTTCAACTCATCAAAGACAACATCCCTACTTACCTTCAGCTCCTTGGTGATGGGATTATAGCATTTATACCCCTTTTGTTCCATAGGATATCCCAAAGAAATACACCTTTCAGATTTGGCATCTAACTTTGACGTCAACTCTTGAGCTACATGTACATAGCATATACAACCAAAGATTCTAAGATATGAAATGCAAGGTTTTCTTCCATTCCATGCTTCCGTAGGGGTTAGATGATGTATACCTAATGTAGGACATCTATTCATGATGTATGTGTTTGTATATGTAGCCTCTCTCCAATAACAATGCGTCATATTCATTTCATTGAGCATACACCTTGCTACCTCTGCTATTGGTCTGTTCTTTCTCTGTGCTACCCCATTTTGTTGAGGGTATACCTACATGTAAATTGTCTTTTGATGCCATTGACCTACAAAAATTTAGAAAATTCATGGGAGAAGTACTCTCCCCCTCCATCAGGTCGCAAAGTTTTGACAAACTTGCCAGATTCCTTCTCCACCTATGCTTTGAATTTCTTGAAGTAGTGGAACACATTTGATTTATTTCTAATGCAATACAACCATACTTTTCTTGAAAAGTCATCATGAAGGTTACAAAATACCTATTTCCAGCAAGGGAAGCTTCTCTTGTTGGACCCCAAACATCCGTCTGAATGAGGTCTAAAACATTTGCACTTACATAGGTACTCTTCTTGAAGGGCAACATTGATTGTTTTCCTTGTTGGCAAGCTACACAAATTTCATGCAACATTTTAGATGTAAAATTTGGTAGGCCTCTTACCAAGGTCCTCCTTTGCATGTCCTTGAGCTTTTGTAGGTTGATGTGACGTATTCCTTTATGCCATAGATCCAAATCTGATATCCTCTTGTCTCCATATGTGATATACATTGAATGGTGTGGCTGCTTTATGTCCATTGTGAACATTCTCGCTTGCTTCTTTCCTTTTGCTATGAGCATGCCCTTGGATCCTCAACAAAACATCCTCTTTTATTGAACCTAACTTGATAGCCTTTTCCTATCATTTGGCCTACCGAAATCAATTTTTTGGTAATAGTAGGGACATGTAATACCTCTGATAAACACTTTGCTCTTTGATTTCCTTCCAAACTGATATCTCCCACATGTTGAATGGTATGCTCTGAGTTATCACCTGTTTCCACATGCCCTTGATGCTTTGGGACCTTCAAATTACTAAAAAGATCCTTTTGACATGACATATGATTGCTACATCCACTATCTACATACCATAGGTCTTCACTAGCTTGAGTTGTATCTTCACCATACCTCATGGCAAGCAAATAATCATTCCCTTGGCTTGATGATGTGTTTCCATAATTAGCTTGCCCTCTATAATTGTTGTTGTTTCTTTGATTCCCTTGTCTTCGAGCTCTATGATAGCATTCATGTGCAAAATGACCGGGCTTACTGCATACAAAGCATCCATTTGAAGTGGGTTTTCCTCTTCCACCAAATCTTGCACCTCTTCCTCTATTTGTGGCTCTTCCACCTCTTTGACCTGCATTTTCTTGTTTTCCTTGACCTCCTTGGTTGCTTGATATCTTCCTCTTCCTTTTGTAGCACCTCGGTTGTGTCTTTCTCTTCCTCTACATGCATACAACAATTGCCCTTGGCTATCCTTGGCATTATGACCACCAAGGTTCATCTCCTCAGTCACCATGAGAGTGATTAGTTGATCAAAATAAGGAAGAGAGTCCCTCATATACACTGAAGTTGTGAAAGCCGTCCATTTTTCATCATCCCTAAGTCCATTTAAAGTGTGGGCGACAAGATCATCATCATCTAGGGCACAATCGATTTACCCTAGTGCATCTGCAAGCTCTTTAAACTTTAATATGTAATCATTAGCACCTTGAGAGGGGCTTTTCCTAAGATTATTTAGCACATTCTTGAGCTGAATTTTTCTAGCTTTTGTGCAGGTTGAGTACAATCTCTCCTAGCACTCCCACACCTTCTTCGATGTATCCAAATCTTGAATATGCCCTACCATAGAGTTGCTAATATGCTGAGATAAAATGAAAATCACCCTTTTGTCCCTTTCATCCCACTTTCTTATTGATCTTCTTTGGTCATTGGCTGGATTTACCTCATCTATGTAGGGTTTTGGCTCTCCACCACTCACAAGTCCCCACAAACCTTTCCCCATCAAAAAATTGCTTATTCTAAATCACCGTGGTTGTTAGTTTCCTTTTTTCGAGCTTCTCAATCTGAGCATTGAGATCAGCCATGGTGCCTCCTAGCTCTTTTGAACCTCCCCCTTGATGTAATGAAGTTGAAAAAGATGGCTTTTTACCTCAAAAAATAGAGCTACTCCTCTTCATGAAGCTTCATCTTTGATTTGATGATGTATTTGCTTCCCCTTGTTGATGTGCCCGTCCTTTGCTTCCTTCCTTCAAACTTTGATGAAGTCTTTACTTCACTTCAGTAGCTCCTTCTTCTCTCTTTGATACTCCACTTATAGCTCTGATACCATTGTTGGAGGATAAACACTCCTATGTGCACAACAAAAGCAAATGAACCCTCCTAGGATCCTAAACATTTTCAAACATAGGCTGTGTATTTTCTGAGTTTCTCTGAGTACATGCAGGGACTGAATATGAAACTTTGGAGTCTTAAACTAGATGTCAAGAGATTTCAAATGGGAGTAAAAGTACTTTGTTTGGATACCGGATGATGCCACAACCAGCTGCAACAAAACAGATAACTTGATCTCTTCATAGAGTATTAGCTAACTATGAAGACAATGTTTTGGACATTGCTCTGCACATGTGCATGTATTGAATATGAGACTTAAACCATTGAAAGTAGAACTTATAAGCTTTCCAACAAGAAAAAATCATTGAACATAGATTCTGGATGAAGGAGAAACAACAATTACAAGACCGGGGGGTCTGCCAAAATCATCTAAAAGATAGAGTGTGTAAAAGCGAAATTTCTACAAAATATGTAGAGAATAGCTTGTAGGGGGTGTGATTAAGCAAGGGGGAATCTTGGCCACGTATTTCCATGACTCTAGGTCATAATACAATTCATTAGAGGTTTTAAAGACCACATACTAACCTCTTTAACCAATCAAAAGCATATACATATCAAAAAGTGAGGTCCAATCACATCGAGATGAGATAAATCTTCTCTAATCAACTTCTTTCCATTATGGACATAATTTGATGCGTCCAACTTGTGGAAATCAGCCTCCTTTGATTGTGGATGATGTGAAAGGTTCAATTTGGGGCATGTTCCCACACTCTTGAGCTTGAAAAACTTTCAACACTCCCCCTCAAGCTCATGTCTTTTTCCTTCGTTGCTTTAGCCTATGTCTCTCATGTTGTTTGCTTCCTTGAATCCTCCAAGCTTTGTACCTTCAAGAAACTTTGCCATCATGTCTGCAACCTGCTTTTTAGTGTTCACATACCTTATATCTAGCTCCTTTGGCATCACCTTTTCTCTAATGAAGTGGTAATGAACCTCTATGTGCTTGCTCCTTGCATGAAAGATGGGATTGTTATCTAGGTAGATGCTTGAAATGTTGTCTCCATAAAGAGGAAACTCCTCCACTTCCACTTCCAAGTCCTTAAGTAGCTTCTTAAGCAATAATAGCTCACATTTAAACAATGCTAGACCTCTGTACTCAGCCTCTGTGGATGAAAGAGCAACAGTGGGTTGCTTCTTAGAGCTCCAAGAGATCACTTTTGTACCTATCATGAAAACATAACCCGATGTACTCCTTCGATCATCCTTGCTACCTGCCCAATCAACATCACTATATCCTTTTACACTTATATCAGCATCATATGAGTAAAATATACCTTGGTTGATGGTGTGCTTGATGTATCAAAGCACCTTTTTGCCGCCATAAGATGATCATGAGTAGGTGCATGCAAAAATTGAGAGAGAACACCTACTACATATGCAAGACCAGGTCTAGTGAATGTAGCAACCAATTATGCTCCTATATAGTGTAATATCTTGTATAGCCTCTCCTTGACCTGCAACCAACTTTGTATTGGGCTCCATGGGTTGAGAAAGTGGCTTACAACCACTCATACCAAACCTGTATAGCACATCCAACAAGTATTATCTTTGAATCAAGAAGACGCCATTGTGTCCATAGATTACCTCTATTTCCAAGAAGTATTTTAGTGTTCCAAGATCAGATATCTTGAACTCCTTTCCTAGCTTTGATTTGACATCATTAATACCTGCAATATCACTTCTTGTGATGATCAAATCGTCCACATAGATGCGTATGTATACCGTCTTGTCTCCTTGCTTCTTCATGTAAAGTGATGGATCTGCAACACTTTCTTTGTATCCACAACTTGATAAATAATCCACTAACCTCTGATTCTAGGCCCTTGGGGCTTGGTTTAGTCCATATAACGCTTTCCTTAGCTTGCAAATAAGCTTTGGGTACCTCATACTAGCAAATCCTTGAGGCTGACTCATGTAGACTACTTCTTCAAGCTCTCCATTGAGGAAGGCATTCTTCACATCGAACTGATATAAGCTCCATTTTCTTGATATGGCCACTGCAATCAAAGTCCTTATTATTGGCATCTTGGCGACGGGGCTGAAAGTTTCATCAGAATGTATCCCGTAGCTTTGGGAGAAGCCTTTCGCCACCAACCTTGCTTTGTACCTAGCAATGGAACTATCTGAATTTCTTTTAATGATCTAAACCCTAGTTATTACCTATCACCTTCATGCTTTCTTGAGCTGGTAACAAGCTCCAAGTATGGTTCTCATCAAGCACTTTAAACTCTTCCTTCATTGACTCTTGCCATTCATTGCAATCCTTAGCTTCTTCATAAATAGGTGGTTCCTTTTCCTTTATTACCTCAATCATGTATGCATAATGATTTGCAATGAATTTATCATATGTTAACCTTTGTACTAGATATCTTACTCTTGAAGACCTTCTTTCACTTCCTTTAGGTGTGATTCCCATTTTCTTTCTTTGTTTTTCCACTCCTAGAGTTTGAATTTCTTCTATCTCTTCATCTTCCAACATGCCCTCGTCCACATAACTTCCTTCTTCAACTGAAATCTTCTCTTTGCCTTTGACTTTGATTTCTTCACAGCTGGTCTCTCTTTCCCTAATCCTTCCACTCCATGGTGAGGGTGTCCTTGTGTTGCATGAGTTGCTTGGACCACTTAAATCCATGCTTTCTTGAACTCTATCATCATTCTTCAAATCTATCTCACCTATGTATTCAACCTGCAATGGACTCGTGCATGCATACCAAGGCTTCAACTCATCAAAGACAACATCCCTACTTACCTTCACCTCCTTGATGATGGGATTATAGCATTTATACCCCTTTTGTTCCATAGAATATCCCAAAAAAATAAACCTTTCAGATTTGGTACCTAACTTTGACCTCAACTCTTGAGGTAAACCCACTTATTACCTATCACCTTCATGCCTTCTTGAACTGGTACCAAGATCCAAGTGTGGTTCTCATCAAGCACTTTGAGCTCTTCCTTCATTGCCTCTTGCCATTCCTTGCAATCCTTAGCTTCTTCATAACTAGTTGGTTCTTTGTCCTTTATTGCCTGAGTCATGTATGCATAATGCTTTGCAATGAAATTATCATATGTTAACCTTTGTACTCGATATCTTACTCTTGAAGAACTTCTTTCACTTCCTTTAGGTGTGGTTGCCATCTTCTTTCTTTGTTTTGCCACTCGTGGAGTTTGATTTTCTTCTATCTCTTCATCTTCCAACATGCTCTCGTCCACATAGCTTCCTTCTTTAACTGAATTCTTCTCTTTGCCTTTGACTTTGCTTTCTTCAGAGCTGGTCTCTCTTTCCCTAAGCCTTCCACTCCATGATGAGGGTGTCCTTGTGTTGCATGAGTTGCTTGGACCACTTAAATCCATGCTTTCTTGAAATCTATCATCATTCTTCAAATCTGTCTCACCTATGTCTTCAACCTGCAATGGACTCGTGCATGCATACCAAGGCTTCAACTCATCAAAGAAAACATCCCTACTTACCTTCAGCTCCTTGGTGATGGGATTATAGCATTTATACCCCTTTTGTTCCATAGAATATCCCAAAAAATACACCTTTCAGATTTGGTACCTAACTTTGACCTCAACTCTTGAGGTACATGTACATAGCATATACAACAAAAGATTCTAAGATGCGAAATGCAAGGTTTTCTTCCACTATATGCTTCCTCAAGGGTTAGACGATGTATACCTAATGTAGGACATCTATTCATGATGTATGTGGCTGTATATGTAGCCCCTCCCCAATAACAATGCGGCATATTCATTTCATTGAGCATACACCTTGCTACCTCTACTATGTGTCTGTTCTTTCTCTCTGCTACCCCATTTTGTTGAGGGGTATACCTACATGTAAATTATGTATTGATGCCATTGAACTGCAAAAATTTAGAAAATTCATGGGAGAAGTACTCTCCCCCTCCATCGGATCTCAAAGTTTTGATAAACTTACAGATTCCTTCTCCACCTGTTCTTTGAATTTCTTGAAGTAGTGGAACACATCTGGTTTGTTTCTAATGCAATACAACCATACTTTTCTTGAAAATTCAGCAATGAAGGTTGCAAAATACCTATTTCTAGCAAGGGAAGCTTCTCTTGTTGGACCCCAAACATCCGTGTGCATGAGGTCTAAAACATTTGCACTTACATAGGTACTCTTCTTGAAGGGAAGCCTTGATTGTTTTCCTTGTTGGCAAGCTACACAAATTTCATGCAACATTTTAGATGTAAAATTTGGTAGGGCTCTTACCAAGCTCCTCCTTTGCATTTCCTTGAGCTTTTGGAGGTTGATGTGACCTATTTGTTTATGCCATAGATCCAAATCTTCTATCCTCTTGTCTCCATATGTGACATACATTGAATGGTGTGGCTGATTTATGTCCATTGTGAGCATTCTCCCTTGCTTCTTTCCTTTTGCTATGAGCTTGAAACTTGGCCTTGGATCCTCAACAAAACATCCTCTTTCATTGAACCTAACTTGATTGCCTTTTTCTACCATTTGGCCTACCGAAATCAAGTTTTTGGTAATAGTAGGGACATGTAATACCTCTGATAAGCACTTTGCTCTTTGATTTCCTTCCAAACTGATATCTCCCACATGTTGAATGGTATGCTCTGAGTTATCACCTATTTGCACATGCCCTTGATGCTTTGGAACCTGAAAATGACTAAAAAGATCCTTTTGACATGACATATGATTGCTACATCCACTGTCTAAATACCATAGATCTTCACTAGCTTGAGTTGTATCTTCACCATACCTCATGACAAGTAAATAACCATTGCCTTGGCTGGATGATGTGTTTGCATAATTAGCTTGCCCTCTATAATTGTTGTTGTTGCTTTGATTCCCTTGTCTTCAAGCTCTATGATAGCATTCATTTGCAAAATGACCGGGCTTACCGCATACAAAGCATCCATTTGAAATGGGTTGTCCTATTTCACCAAATCTTTCACCTCTTCCTCTATTTGTGGCTCTTCCACCTCTTTGACCTGCATTTTCTTGTTTGCCTTGACCTCCTTGGTTGCTTTGTTATCTTCCTCTTCCTCTTGTAGCACCTCGGTTGTGTCTTCCTCTTCCTCTACCTGCATACAACAATTGCCCTTGGCTATCCTTAGCATGATGACCACCAAGGTTCATCTCCTCAGCCACCATGAGAGTGATTAGTTGATCAAAATCAGGAAGAGAGTCCCTTACATACACTTAAGTTGTGAAAGCCGTCCATTTTTCATCATCTCTAAGTCCATTTAGGGTGTGGACGACAAGATCATCATCATCTAGGGCACAACCGATTGATCCTAGTGCATGTGCAAGCTCTTTAACCTTTAATATGTAATCATTAGCACCTTGAGAGGGGCTTTTCCTAAGATTATTTAGCTCATTCATGAGCTGAATTTTTCCAGATTTTATGGAATTTGAGTACAATCTCTCCAAGCACTCCCACACCTTCTTCGATGTATCCAAATCTTGAATATGCCATACAATAGAGTTGCTAATATGCTGATATAAAATGAAAATGACCCTTTTCTCACTTTCATCCCATTCTCTTATTGCTCTTCTCTGGTCATTGGTTGGATTTACCTCATCTATGTAGGGTTTTGGCTCTCCACCACTCACAAGTCCCCACAAACCTTTCCCCATCAAAAAATTTCTTATTCTAAATCGCCATGGTTGGTTGTTTCCTTTTTCGAGCTTCTCAATCTGAGCATTGGGATCATCCATGGTGCCTCCTAGCTCTTTTGAACCTCCCCCTTGATGTAATGAAGTTGAAAAAGATGGATTTTACCTCAAAAAATAGAGCTACTCCTCTTAATGAAGCTTCATCTTTGATTTGATGATGTATTTGCTTCCCCTTGTTGATGTGCCCGTTCTTTGCTTCCTTCCTTCAAACTTTGATGAAGTCTTTACTTCACTTCAGTAGCTCCTTCTTCTCTCTTTGATACTCCAATAGCTCTGATACCACTTTTGGAGGATAAACACTCCTATGTGCACAACAAAAGCAAATGAACCCTCCTAGGATCCTGAAAATTTTCAAACATAACCTCTGTATTTTCTGAGTTTCTCTGAGTATGTGCATATAATGAATATGAAACTTTGCATGCTTAAACTAGACATCAAGGGCTTTCAAATGAGAGTAAAATTACTCCGTTTGATTACTGGATGATGCTTCAACCAGCAACAATAAAAAAGATAACTTGATCTCTTCATAGAGTACTAGCTAACTACATAGATAGTGTTCTCAACATTTCTCTGCACATGTGTACGTACTAAACCCGAGACTTAAACCACTAGAAGTAAGACTTATAAGCTTTCCAACAAGACAAACATCATTGAAAATAGATTCCGGATGAAGGAGAAACAACAATTACAAGACCGGGGGGTATGCCAAAATCATATAGATAGATAGTGTGTAAAAGTGAAATTTCTGCAAAATATCCAGAGAATAGCTAGTAGGGGATGTACTTAAGCAAGGGGGCAGCTTGGGAACGTATTTCCACGACTCTAAGTCATAATGCAACTCATTAGAGGTAAAGACCACATACTAACCTCTTTAACCAATCAAAAGCATATACATGTCAAACGTGAGGTCCAATCACATCAAGAGGTGAGCTAAATCTTATCTACTCAACTTGTTTCCATTATGGGCATAATTTGATGCCTCTAACTCGTGGAAGTCAGCCTCCTTTGATTGTGGATGTTGAAGCTCAAAGTCAAGGACAAAGCATGGAAGCACATCAAAAGGTGGACACACAAGGAAAGGGAGCAAGTAGGGAGCTCCATGAAGCGTATGTCAAATTTTCAGATGAATCCCCTACAAAAATAGTGATTTTCATCACTAAAAACCATTGTAAATACCATTATCTATTTTTATAACTCCATTTTGTTCAAGCCGAGGAGTCCTCGAGCTTGAGGAGTATTAGAAGTACCATCGTACCAATTTTCATAATTTTTAGACTTCGGTTGAGCCCTCAAATAAGCCCTGGAACCTAATTTTTAACTAGGCCGGACACTAGGCCTGGACAAGGCCAAAACTAGTCAAAAAACTATAAAAAGAGCTAGAGAGCTCATTTTTGAGGTTAGCTTGTTAGAGAATAGAACTTTTGTAAGAGAACTCTTTTGCAATCTAAGCTTTCCATTGTTCCTCTCTTTGATCTTACTTTGTGCACGCGTGTGTGTATGTGTGTGCATGCTTGTGTGCTTTCACTCACGTACTTGTGCCTTCACTTTCTCGTGGTCTTCATAACGGTCCTCACGTCTCCGCGGATTGACAAGTAAAGGAGGTGGTGCTTACGCTTGAGCTATAGTGGATGATGTGGAAGGTTCAATTTGGGGCATGTTCCCACACTCTTGAGCTTGAAAAACTTTCAACACTCCCCCTCAAGCTCAGGTCTTTTTCCTTCGTTGCTTTAGCCTATGTCTCTCATGTTGTTTGCTTCCTTGAATCCTCCAAGCTTTATACCTTCAAGAAACTTTATCATCATGTCTACAACCTGCACTTTAGTGTTCATATACCTTATATTCAGCTCCTTTGCCATCACCTTTTCTTTAATGAAGTGGCAATGAACCTCTATGTGCTTGCTCCTTGCATGAAACATGGGATTGTTAGCTAGGTAGATGCTTGAAATGTTGTCTCCATAAATAGGAAACTCCTCCGCTTCCACTTCCAAGTCCTTAAGTAGCTTCTTAAGCCATGATAGCTCACATGTAGCCAATGCTAGACCTCTCTACTCAGCCTCTGTGGATGAAAGAGCAACAATGGGTTGCTTCTTAGAGCTCTGAGAGATCACTTTTGTACCTATCATGAAAACATAACCCGATGTACTCCTTCGATCATCCTTGCTACTTGCCCAATCAGCATAACTATATCCTTTGACACTTAGATCAACATCATATGAGTAAAATAGACCTTTGTTGATGGTGTGCTTGATGTATCGGAGCACCTTTCTTGCCGCCATAAGATGATCATGAGTAGGTGCATGCAAAAATTGAGAGAGAACACCTACTACATATGCAAGATCAATTCTAGTGCATGTAGCATAAATTAATGAACCAATTATACTTCTATATAGTGTAATATCTTGTATACCCTCTCCTTGACATGCAACCAAATTTGTATTGGGCTCCATGGGTTGAGAAAGTGGCTTACAACCACTCATACCAAACGTGTATAGCACATCCAACAAGTATTTTCTTTGAATAAAAAAGATGTCATTGTGTGCATAAATTACCTCTATTCCCAAGAAATATTTTAGTGTTCCAAGATCATATATCTTGAAATCCTTTCCTAGCTTTGATTTGACATCTTTAATGGCTCCAATATCACTTCCTGTGATGATCAAATCGTCCACATAGATGCATATGTATACCGTCTTGTCTCCTTGCTTCTTCATGTAAAGTGATGGATCTGCAAAACTTTCTTTGTATCCACAACTTGATAAATAATCCACTAACCTCTGATTCCAGGCGCTTGGGGCTTGCTTTAGTCCATATAATGCTTTCCTTATCTTGCAAACATCATTTGGGTACCTCATACTAGCAAACTCTTGAGGTTGGCTCATCTAGACTACTTCTTCAAGCTCTCCATTGAGGAAGGCATTCTTCACATCCAAATGATATAAGCTCCATTTCCTTGATATGGCCACTGCAATCAAAGTCCTAATTGTTGGCATCTTGGCTATGGGGCTGAAAGTTTCATCATAATCTATCCCGTAGCTTTGGGAGAAGCCTTTCGCCACCAACCTTGCTTTGTACTTAGCAATGGAACCATCTGCATTTCTTTTAATTTTGTAAACCCACTTATTACCTATCATCTTCATGCCTTCTTGAGCTGGTACCAAGCTCCAAGTATGGTTCTCCTCAAGCACTTTGAGGTCTTCCTTCATTGCCTATTGCCATTCCTTGCAATCCTTAGCTTCTTCATAACTAGTTGGTTCTTTGTCGTTGATTACCTGAGTCATGTATGCATAATGCTTTGCAATGAAATTATCATATGTTCACCTTTGTACTGGATATCTTACTCTTGAAGACCTTCTTTCACTTCCTTTAGGTGGGGTTGCCATCTTCTTTCTTTGTTTCGCCACTCCTGGAGTTTGAATTTCTTCTATCTCTTCATCTTCCAACATGCTCTCGTCCACATAGCTTCCTTCTTCAACTGAAATCTTCTCTTCGCCTTTGACTTTGCTTTCTTCAGAGGTGGTCACTCTTTCCCTAAGCCTTCCACTCCATGGTGAGGGTGTCCTTGTGTTGCATGAGTTGATTGGACCACTTAAATCCATGCTTTCTTGAACTCTATCATCATTCTTCAAATCTATGTCACCTATGTCTTCAACCTGCAATGGACTCGTGCATGCATACAAAGGCTTCAACTCATTAAAGACAACATACCTACTTACCTTCAACTCCTTGGTGATGGGATTATAGCATTTATACCCTTTTTGTTCCATAGAATATCCCAAAAAAATACACCTTTTAGATTTGGCATCTAAATTTGACCTCAACTCTTGAGGTACATGTACATATCATATACGATCAAAGATTCTAAGATGTGAAATGCAAGGTTTTCTTCCACTCCATGCTTCCTCAGGGGTTAGATGATGTATAACTGATGTAGGACATCTATTCATGATGTATGTGGCTGTATATGTAGCCTCTCCCCAATAACAATGCGGCATATTCATTTCATTGAGCATACACCTTGCCACCTCTGCTATGTGTTTGTTCTTTCTCTTTGCTTCCCATTTTGTTGAGGGGTATACCTACATGTAAATTGTCTTTTGATGCCATTGACCTGCAAAAATGGGAGAAGTACTCTCCCCCTCCATCGGATCTCAAAGTTTTGATAAGCTTGCCAGATTCGTTCTCCACTTGTGCTTTGAATTTCATGAAGTAGTGGAATACATCTGATTTGTTTCTAATGCAATACAACCATACTTTTCTTGAAAAGTCATCAATTAAGGTTACAAAATACCTATTTCCAGCAAGGGAAGCTTCTATAGTTGGACCTCAAACATCCGTGTGAATGAGGTCTAAAACATTTGCACTTACATAGGTACTCTTCTTAAAGGGCAACCTTGATTGTTTTCCTTGTTGGCAAGCTACACAAATTTCATGCAACATTTTAGATGTAAAATTTGGTAGGCCTCTTCCCAAGGTCCTCCTTTGCATGTCCTTGAGCTTTTGTAGGTTGATGTGACCTATTCGTTTATGCCATAGATCCAAATCTGCTATCCTCTTGTCTGCATATGTGACATACATTGAATGGTGTGGCTGATTTATGTCCATTGTGAACATTCTCCCTTGCTTCTTTCCTTTTGCTATGAGCTTGAAGCCTGGCCTTGGATCCTCAACAAAACATCCTCTTTCATTGAACCTAATTTGATACCCTTTTTCTACTATTTAGCCTACCAAAATCAAGTTTTTGGTAATAGTAGGGAATGTAATACCTCTGATAAGCACTTTGCTCTTTGATTTCCTTCCAAACTGATATCTCCCACATGTTGAATGGTATGGTCTGAGTCACACGTGTTTCCAGATGCCCTTGATGCTTTGGGACTTGCAAATTACTTATGAAGATCCTTTCGACATGACATATGATTACTACATCCACTGTCTACATACCATAGATTTTAACTAGCTTGAGTTGTATCTTCACCATACCTCATGTCAAGTAAATAATCATTCCTTTGGCTGGATGATGTGTTTCCATAATTAGCTTGCCCTCTATAATTTTTGTTGTTGCTTTGATTCCCTTGTCTTTGAGCTCTATGATAGCATTCATTTGCAAAATGGCCGGGCTTACTGCATACAAAGCATCCATTTGAAGTGGGTTGCCCTCTTCCACCAAATCTTGCACCTCTTCCTCTATTTGTGGATCTTCCACCTCCTTGACTTGCGTTTTCTTGTTTTCCATGACCTCCTTGGTTGCTTTGATATCTTCCTCTTCGTCTTGTAGCACCTCGGTTGTGTCTTCCTCTTTCTCTACCTGCATACAACAATTGGCCTCGACTATTTTTGGCATTATGACCACCAAGGTTCATCTCCTCTGTCACCATGAGAGTGATTATTTGATCAAAATCAGGAAGAGAGTCCCTTACATACACTTAAGTTGTGAAAGCCCTCCATTTTTCATCATCCCTAAGTCCATTTAGGGTGTGGGCAACAAGATCGTCATCATCTAGGGCACAACCGATTGACCCTAGTGCATCTACAAGCTCTTTAACCTTTAATATGTAATCATTAGCACCTTGAGAGGGGCTTTTCCTAACATTATTTAGCTCATTCTTGAGCTAAATTTTTCTAAATTTTGTGGAGGTTGAGTACAATCTCTCAAGCACTCCCACACCTTCTTCGATTTATCCAAATCTTGAATATGGCCTACCATAGAGTTGCTAATATGCTGAGATAAAATGACAATGACCCATTTGTCCCTTTCATCCCACTCTCTTACTGCTCTTCTCTAGTCATTGGTTGGATTTACCTCATCTATGTAGGGTTTTGGCTCTTCACCACTCACAAGTCCCCACAAACCTTTCCCCATCAAAAAATTTCTTATTCTAAATCGCCATGGTTGGTAGTTTCCTTTTTTGAGCTTCTCAATCTGAGCATTGGGATCAGCCATGGTGCGTCCTAGCTCTTTTGAACCTCCCCCTTGATGTAATGAAGCTGAAAAAGATGGCTTTCACCTCAAAAAGTAGAGCTACTCCTCTTGATGAAGCTTCATCTTTGATTTGATGATGTATTTGCTTCCCCTTGTTGACGTACCCGTTGTTTGCTTCCTTCCTTCAAACTTTGATGAAGTGTTTACTTCACTTCAGTATCTCCTTCTTCTCTCTTTGATACTCCACTTATAGCTGTGATACTAGTGTTGGAGGATAAACACTCCTATGTGCACAACAAAAGCAAATGAACCCTCCTAGATCTTGAAAATTTTCAGACATAGGCTCTGTAGTTTTTGAGTTTCTCTAAGTATATGCAAAGACTGAATATTAAACTCTTCACACTTAAACTAGACGTCAATGGATTTCAAATGAGAGTACAATTACTCCATTTGGATACTAGATGATGCCTCAACCAACTGCAACAAAACATATAACTTGATCTCTTTACAGAGTACTAGCTAATTACACAGACACTATGTTGGACATTTCTCTGCACATGTACAGGTATTGAACGTGAGACTTATACTACTGAAAGTAGAACTTATAAGCTTTCCAACAAGACAAAAATCATTGAAAATAGATTCCGGGTGAAGGAGAAACAACAATTACAAGACCGGGGGGTCTGCCAAATCATCTAGATAGATAGACTGTGTAAAAGTGAAATTTCTGCAAAATATGCAGAGAATAGCTAGTAGGGGGTATGCTTAAGCAAGGGCAAAGCTTGGGCATGTATTTCCATGACTCTAATTCATAATACAAATCATTAGAGGTTTTAAAGACCACGTACTAACCTCCTTAACCAATCAAAAGCATATACATGTCAAAAGTGAGGTCCAATCACATCAAGAGGTGAGCTAAATTTTCTCTAATCAACTTCTTTCCATTATGGGCATAATTTGATGCCTGCAACTCGTGGAAATCAGCCTCCCTTGATTGTGGATGATGTGGAAGGTTCAATTTGGGGCATGTTCCCACACCCTTGAGCTTGAAAAACTTTCAACATATATGACTCAACCTCCTGGTTTTGATGATCAATCATACCTTGAACATGTATACAAGTTGAGGGAAGCTTTGTATGGCTTGAAGCAAGCTCCAAGGGCTTGGAATCATAGACTTGTCACTTACTTGCAGGATAAAGGTTTTAATGTAAGCAAGGCAGATCCTTCCCTCTTCATTAAGAGGAATCATTCAAAGGTCATATACCTATGTATATATGTTGATGATATAATCATTACATGAAGTGATGTAGAAGGAATCAGAAAGATTAAAGCTCAAATGAAGGAGTTCAAGATCAATGATCTTGGTTTGCTCACATACTTCCTAGGTTTGGAAGTGGTATATACAGAGAAAGTTATGTTCTGCACACAAAGGAAATACACTGGAGACATGCTCTTTAGATTCAAAATGGAGAATACAAAGCTTACAGATAGTCCCATGGAGGTAAATCTAAAATTAAGTGCTCATGAAAGTGAACTAATTGAAGATGTAACTAGCTATCAAAGCCTAGTTAGAAGCTTAATATATGCTACTCTAACTAGTGGATATTTGTTATGGAGTAAGTGTGCTGAGTCAGTTCATGCATACTCCAAGGAAGCGTCACATGGGAGCAGCCAAGAGAATTCTAAAGTATGATGGGCACAATCAATGAAGGACTATACTATCCATATACATATGATATATATGTGAAACTCGTCTCTGATGCAGATTGGGGAAGCTCTAAAGATGATAGAAGAAGCACCTTTGGATATCTTAATTTTGTAGGAAAAAACCTAATCTCATGGTCTTCCAAGAAGCAACCCAAAGTTTCTCTTTCATCAATATAGAAGACTTGCAAATGCTACACAAGAAGCTATGTGTATTAGAACCCTATATTCCGATTTAGGGTTGAATACTTCAACTCCACATATATTTGGAGATAATATTAACTCATTACATCTTTCTGCTAACCCAATCTATCATGCCATGACTAAACATATAGAAGCTCATTATCGTTATGTCAAAAAGAAGATTATGAGCAAAGAGATTCAACCCTCATACATATCAACTCATCAACAATGTGCAGATATGATGACAAAGGCCTTGGATGGAAGCAAATTAAATAGGTTTAGATAAATGATTGGATTGCAAAGAATCATGAAGGATTGAAGACTCAAGCATCTTAAGCTTGACGGTGAGCTGTTGGTGAAATTAGCAAGCCTAAGTGCTATGCTAAGGATTTAGGACTACACATCTATTCATCACCTCACATAGAGAACCATATGTGAACTCATACTTGTCAATTTTAGTGTATTCACTTAGGATAATCATAAAATTTAAGAGAAGAAGGAATCTTGTGATGATAGGAGGCTAAACCCATGAATCATTTGGTAGAGTAATCAAATCAATCACATCCCCAAATACACATGGTTTTAGTCACGAGATATGTGAGCCATTTTCAGAGGAGTTGAGCTACAAACTTGAGCATACATTGAGCTCACATGATCTATGTGTAGTCCCCTACACTACCTCTATACTATATGTGCAATAGCATTTATATTTTGATACATCTCATTGAGTATATTTTTATCTACTGTCTACTGTAGCATCTTCACCATTACAATGAACTTGTCAAATCAATTTATCCATGTGTACTCATCCATTTGCTATAGTCCAACTTGTCATAGTTAGATTGAAGTGTCCAATACCTATGTAATAATTTTCATCAAGTTTGGTTTTGTAGATGCTGAGATATGAAGCAAAGAAGATGACTATATTTGCACATTTTCTAGATCCTGAAAAGTCGGGATGACCCCCCTGACTTGCTAGATTAATTTCTAATTGTATGATGCAGATAAATTCATGAAATAACTTGCTTTAGTTAGCTATACACTTCAATTAGATGTATGAAAAATTCCTCTTGTCAATTTATACTAGGTTGTGAGCTCTAAACATAACACCGAGAACCTTTCTTCCCAAAATAGAAAGTTCTTCACATTTCTTGCACATAGAAGTTATTTGTTTTGATGCAAAAATTTAAGAATGATGATCCAAAGGCCTTTGTGGTTCTAAGTGCATCATTGTGAGGCTAAAGGAGTATATTAATCATCCATGAAGCTAGATTGGTAGGTGTATGTAGCTCAATGATGAGTAGCACCTCCTTTAATGTCAATCCGGGAAGACGTGAGGATGGTATGAAGACCTCGAGCAAGTGGCGGCACAAGTGCGTGAGTGAGAAGCACACAAGCATGCACACACATACACACACACGCGCACACAAGGTAAGACAAAGAGTGAGAATCAATAGAGCTTTTAGATTACTTTCAAATTGCTCTTACAAGTTCGTTTCAATTACAATCTAACCCCAAAAATGAGCTCTCTAGCTCTTTTTATAGTTTTTGACTAGCTTTGTCCCTGTCCAGACCTAGTGTCCGGCCTAGTTAAAAATTAGGTTCCAGGGCTTATTTGAGGGCTCAAACGAAGTCTAAAAATTATGAAAATTGGTATGAGGGTACTTCTAATACTCCTTGGCTTGCACAAAATGGAGTCTAATCTACCAAAAACGGGATTTACAATGTTTGTGTAGTGATTAAAATCACTTGAGTTGTACATAATCTATGGGAAAAATGATCTGGCCTTGTTGCCGTATTGTGCATGACTCCTTTGTTGCTTTGTATGCCAACACTCCCCCCTTCCTAGCGTCTGTCGCCCCTGACAGACCTTTGTTCTCGCGGGTGGTCGATGTAATATTGGATGACATTGGTGGCCAGTTCATGTTCTCCTATCCTTAAGCCTCTTGCTAGATCGGCTTCCAATGCCTCCCAATTTATTGCACCGGGGGTCTCTGGTTGCGGGGTGGTGTAGTACTCTGAATACATTGCTTGTTCACAAGCAAACAGTTGAAGCAGATGTGTCGGTTTTGGTGCGAAAATCTCCGAGTGATACTCCCAGAAACCTGATCTGAACATTTCTTCGAAGGTCTGTTTGTAGCAGGCGGGGAGGTATTTGATGCGTGCATGCCAAGCGTAAGCCACACGGATACTGGGGGTGGTGCTCATGTCATACACCAAGTCGTAATTTCCATTGCTAAACCCCGGAAGACGTACCTGTGGTGCGGCTGCATTTCTAAAGGTCTTCAGCACTACTTGCATCATATCTAAGATTTTAAGCATCATTTGCGCTGCGACATCTTGCATGGGCTTCAAGCGCGGCATCCAGTGGCGAATGGTCCCCATCATATATGCTACCGATGGTGGTCCTTGTGGTGGCGCGATGTACGGGTAGTTCAGCCATTCCTTGCATTGCGCATTGTTCTGTACCTTGATATTAAATGCCTTCCACGACCTGCGGCGGGGGACTGGACTGTAGCATGGGTTGTACAGGAGGTGCAACGGCGCGTTGTTCCATGTGCGTAGCATTTCTGGATAGGTCTCTAAAAGTTTCTGCCGCCATGTGGGTTGACGAATCTTGCCTTTTCGCACCTCTGGAGGAAGGTCTTCGGGTTGAAATTGGGTCGCAAAAGTAGGAATCTGACCCGTGACTCTTTGTATTTCTGCATTATAATCAGCCAAGAGAATATAATATGGCCTGTACTGGAGTTCCGATGAGAGAATCAGGCGTCGCGATGACAGGTTCTGAAAGTAAGCTGATTGTAACACAGTCTCCTCTATGACCCTCATGGCCTGATTTTGCACTACGGTGCGCTCTTCGTGCGAACTCCCGATTTCCTCCACTTGTCGTAACCATGGCGGCCGTGGTGCCTCGAACGTGTCCTGCGCTTCCTCTGTTTGTTGGCCTCCTGGGAATGGTTGCGGATCATATTCTTCATCAAACGTTTGTTCCACAGGAATTTGCACAACTTCTTCGTCCGTGGGAGCCTCCGGAGGGGAAGATGGTCTCTCATATTGTAGTAGGCGTGTTTGCAATTCAGTTACCTGTTTCTGGAGATCTTTTATGGCCTCTGCGTCTGAGAGAAGCGAAGCCGCAGAGGGGGTGGTTGGGGTGGCAGCTGTTGGTCCTTGTTGTTGTTCCTGCTTCAGTTGTCCTAGCTCCTCCGATAGCTTATCATGTGCTTCGAGCAGCATGGCATAATCTTCCAATATAATCTTGATATTATCGGGGGTCACTGCTTGAAACTTGGATGGGCTGATGGGTGCCCCCGGTGTGCTCTCAATAGCTGCCTCCAGGTTCTCTTGATTTTGTATTTGCAGACGTCTGTTCTCTTCCTGAGCAGCCGCAAGATGGCGTTTAAGTAGTGCCATATTTCGCTGAAGTTTTGAGTTGCGTTCCAGCTGTGTCCGTAGGTGACCTTCTACCACCTGCACTGCTTCCTGATCTACGTTCTGTAGCTGTACCTCCAATATATTGTGGGCTTCTTGGAGGGTGTGGAACTGTGTGTGGAGGCGAGTGTTCTCCTCTTCTAGTGCCGCAAGGCGGTGCTGTAGTGTCGCTGAGTGCTCTTGCAGGCGTTCGTTTTGTTGCTGGAGCTGAATGTAATCTGTTCTTAAATTTGATATACAAGCCAACATGGTGTCCAATGCATTTCCTATAGATGAGTGGGGGGTGTTTACCGTGGAAGATGCATGGGAAGGGAATTGGGGAAGGGAGACAGTGAATGATGTGTCTATGAAAGTTGTGTGTGTGGGTGAAATTGGTGGAGGGGGAATGGGAGGAGGTGAAACCGTGGGTGGAGGTGCCGTGGGTGGTGAAATGTCCATACCTTCAGGAGTGGGTGTTAGTGTGGGGCCTGCCATATACATTGGTATGGTAGGTGGTGTGTGTGTGGAAGTGGTGAATAGATGTGACGTGGGGTGGGGAGCTGAAGAGGCAGGGAATGGTTGAGAGCCTGGTTGAAAAGCTCTAGCAAAAATGTCCTGGAGGGATTGTAGAAATGGAGAAAGGGATATCGGGGGTTGGGGTCGTAAATTTGAGAAGGGTGAAAAGGGTTGCGTGGTAGTAGGGAAGCCCATGAATGTGGATCTGGGGTCAGGGTGGCCCGTGGCTGAAGGCATTGGGGATGGTTGTCCTAGGGCAGGCTCGGGAAGGGTTTCAGTGGGTTGTGTGGTGATGGGGTTTGCGTCAAAGATCGGGTTATCAGTGGTAGAGAATAGGGTGGCACTAGAGATGGGAGTACGGAAGATGAAGGTTGGGTCAGTGGGTTGAGTGGTCGATGGGATTTCCACTGTCTCTGATCTAGGAGGTGATGGTGGGGGAGTAGGTGGTAGTGGTTCGGTGGACTCCTCATGGGTGGCGGGGTGCTGTTGACTAGCTGTTTGGGAGGTTGGTGTAGTAGTTGGCTCTTCTGCAACTGTAACGGGAATTTGGATATTTTTACCTGAGCGAGGTCATGTCTGGAACCTTCGTGGGTCATATTGAACTGAAGGCCTTTGAATGGCAGTGCGCACAGCTTCTACAACTCCATATGTTTCTGCCATCAATAAGAGACCTTCCCTGTACTCTGAGTCAATTCCCGCTTCTTCCAACAACTGAGTCATAAGTACTCTGCTGCTCTGTTCAGTGAGTAACTGCTGCGATCGCACTCTTTCCATAATCTGATATAGCCTTCGGAGTTCTGCTGTATATGCTGGGGCTTCAGTGGTCTCTTCTTCATATGCTTCTTCTTCTTCCGGGTGTCCGTGTTGTTGGCTTTGCTGAGCGTCACTCCAATGGACATGTCTACCGTCTGTAGACTTTCTTCTTCTTCGTGAGGATGTGCCCTGCTCCTCTGCCTCTGAATAAAACTCCACATCAGAGAATTGTGTGCTTTGTAGGAATGCTTTGAAATCCTGAGGGTCCAGTCCTTCAGCCTCTCCAGTGGCAGCAAATTCGAATTCAGGTGTAACCGGAGGAGCCGATGGGGTAGGTTGTGTCGTAGTGTCAGATTCCGACCTGGGTATCCTAATGGTAAAGGGAGGTACAGTGCCCTCTCTTAATGGTGATGCCTCAGGAGTAGTCAGGACTTCCCGTGTCTGGACGCAAGGGATCGCGCCCCTCATGCGCTTGGACTGATGTGTGGATGTCTTGAGCCTTTTAAACATTTGTAATTGTGCCCAAGTTAAGGCACGCTCAATGGGGACATCATATGCCAAGCATCGGTAAATGATGCGTGTGAGTGCACAGCATCCGTTCACCACTAATTTCCTAGAAGCCCATTTGTTCGCTTCATACAACTGATCTATAATCCACACTGGTAGCTTAATAGGTAACGCACCTGCTTCCGCCAAGTAGAGAGCAAACCAGATCTTCTTGTGTGGTTGTGTGAATCGGTCTTGACCGGGGAAGGCGAAATGTTGCATGCACATTCGGAGAGGGATGGACACATTTGGGGTGAGTGCTGCCATGTCTTTCAGCTTCACTAGTTTCCTGTCCTTCATGTTGGTGGGAACAAGAGCATCCTTTTCTGAGGGCACATGCGTGCCATGCATATTTAAAGCGTCGCTTACCAGCTCCACAGTAAGTTCAAACCTTTTCAACTCGTTGTTGCCCAGCAATGAAGGGAGAACAAATGATCCGGGTTGGTCCTTATCTTCATTAGCTTGTAATGTGGAGACCAAATAGTAACATCGGAGGAGATCGGGTTTAGGTAGTGGGGCTTCAAAATATTCCGCCAATCCTGCTCGTTGCCATATGGTCTGTAGATCTTTGGTGTTCTGTAAAGTCTCGAACTCCTTGGAGAAAAATTGGAATCGCACCCATGATCTGTCATACTCGCATTTAGACTCCCAGATATACTTGGCCTCACCTAATGGACCGGGCATGCCATTGAACCAATGAGAATTGGCATGAACTCTTTCCGTGATGCCTGTAGGTGGATCTGGCACCGGGAGTTGCTGAAGGTGTAGCATCTCCACTGGTCGTTCCGTCGGGGGCACATCCACGGGTATACTATCCACATCAATTCCCGCAGTAAGTATTCCCACTTGTGAGCCCGAACCTGTCGCTTCTGCCATTTTACTGCTTGTCTTCTGATTCTGTGAGAATATAGAAGCATGTGTTAACATCGTAATGGACAGAATAAATCCGTTGCTGTCCCCGTTACAACATTAACATGAGGCAGGTGATGAGTTAGTGGTTAGTAAGTGCACGAAGACAGTGAGTGTAGTTAACGTTTGTGTATTCCTAGGAGACTAATGCCGTTAGTAAGTGGGGTGAATTTACAAATCGGGGTCGGGGGGTTTATTACAGGTCTTAGACTGCCAAATGCAGTGGATGGGCTTTGCTTTCGGTTTCGTAGGGACTCTAGAGAGCTGTGTCGGTGTCGCCGTTTGGGAATGGGGCCTTTTAGGGACCCACTTATAATTGATTTTATGCATGCTCATGGGTCTTGGTGTGTTCCTAAGTGTTGAGCACGAGGGAATTCTGGTTGTACTCGTAGAAGGGTTATGCTGCATAGGTTGTGGCCTTGGCGTAACTACTTGTGCCCTCAAGCAAGCCTTAGGCACCCAAATTTGTCTAGATTGTGGGCTTGCCTTCATCGACTTCTTGGGCACCCAAATAGATTTTACTTTAGCAGAAGAATTTCTGAAAGACTTCTTATTAGCGTCATGTTGTTGGTTACTAATAAGAGGCTTTGCCCGCGTAGTTGACGGTGGTACACCCGGTCGTCCGCCTTTCCGCACCCACACCTGGATTATTTTCTGGGACATTCTGCTGCGCAGGTATTTTTGATCTCGGACATAGGTAGTACTCTGCTTCTTCTGCTTGTGATCCGCCTTTGGTTGCTGCCTCCTTCGGGCCTTTGGAAAAGAAGGGAGCTCCGTTGCATCCCTGACTCCTTTTTTGCAAATGTCATTCCTCTGCAACACAGGGTTTTGAACAAGAACAGCATGGTCATCTTCATGTGTACCCCTGGAAGGACCAGGAGTCTGTGCCTTTCCTAGTTCCTTGAGTGCTCCATTGTCTAATTCTACTGTAACTCGACTATGACTGACCCAAACCTGGAGAAGTCCACTTCTTAGGTTTAGATGGACTGCTCGGTCATAGATCCAATCCTGACCCAAGACGAGAGGTTCAGTGAGATCCTCAACTTGACACACTAGTACTTTAACGGTCATTGCCTCATCGTGAATGTAGAGGGGAAGTTCTACCTCGCCCATGCAAGGGGTTTCCACGCCTCCCAATCCTATGAGATATGCTTCCACAGGATTGACAGTTAACTGCAACTCTTGACAGTAAGACAATTTAACAGCGCTAGTGGCGGCACCTGAGTCAATCAAGGCTCTTACGGTCCTTGCACTCTGTCCTTGTCCTATATCTATGGTTATGAAAGGACGTCTATCAATTATTCTACTCGAGCTTGTTCCTGCAACTTCACACATGGCCATGGGATATCCTTGATCTGCATGGTCAACTGTTGTAGTCATATCTCGGCCTTGTCTGCGTAACTTCATCCTTCTGATGCGTTCTAAAGCCTCTGCTTGAGCCTCTTCTCGAATGCGCTTTTCTTCCTCCTTGCGTTTCTTAGCAGTGTTGAGTCGGCTGAGCATTTCCTCCGTGAGGGGTTCCTGATACAACTTGACTCTGCAACCGCTAATATAGTTTGGGAGAACGTCACCCTCTAACGTGGCTAGTTGTACTGCTCCGCTCGTGGAGATCCTATTGATGATCATAGGTCCGTAGCCTCTCTTTTCTAGCTTCCTGGCGTGTTGTTTTAGTGTATAAACTAAAACTAAATCTCCTGCTTTCAAGCCCTTATCCTTCACATGGGCATCGAAATATGCCTTCTGTCTCTTCTTGGCTGCATATATTCCTGCAGCGGCTCTCAGTCTTGTTTCCCCTAATCGTTCAAGGTCAAAGATCCTAGAGGAGAGCTCATGACCTGTCCATTCGTGCTCTTGTGCTACTTTCAATGTAGGGATCAAGAAGTCCAAAGGTAACACAGCGTTTTGACCGAATACCATCTGAAAGGGGGTGGCTTGGAGTACCGTTTTGTAGGCAACTCGGTATGCCCAAACAGCATGGTGTAGCTGTTTGTCCCAATCAGAGCGTTTAGTGTTCACTAATTTCGTCAGTACATTGCATAAAATCTTATTAGTGCTCTCAGCTTGTCCATTAGCTTGAGGGTGATAAGGGGCAGACTTCTTGTGTATTACCAAGAATTCTTGGAGTAGATTTTCAATCACTTCGTTCAAGAAATGAGTGCCTCTATCACTTACAAGCTCTATGGGTAGCCCATATCTCGTGAATACATTCTCAAACAAGAATTTGGCAGTTGTTTGAGCATCGTTCTTGGTTGTAGCTTTTACCTCTACCCACTTGGTGAGATAATCTGTTGCCACAATGATGTATTCCGCATGAGAACCCTTAGCTGGGGGATTAATAGGACCTACGAAGTCTATTCCCCACTTAGAGAATGCACGTCCACCCATCATAGGTTTCAGTGGCATCTCATCTTTGCGTATAGGATACTGAGTCCTCTGACAGACATCACACCGTTTCACATAGGTATGTGCATCCATGTGAAGGGTAGGCCACCAGAAGCCCGCAAATAGTATTGCCTTGATTACCCGATCTGGTCCAAAGTGTCCTCCTGCTACACCTTGGTGAGCAGTTTCTAAGATCTTAAGATACTCACTTTCATGGACACACAGTCTCAGGTAACCATCCTTACCGCGTTTGTATAGATTATCACCAAGGAGTGAGTAATCCAAGGCTTCTTGTTCTAAACTCCTTTTCCTAGCCAGAGTCATGTCTGGAGGGAATGTGTTTGTCCTCAGGAATGATTCTAGTGGTTCGCTCCAATCTGGCACAATGGATACTTGATAAAGAGTGGCATGTTCTACTGGTGGTTTAGTGCAACAGATTGGGCATTCCTTGCACAACTTTTGGACATCCGCTTCCATAGTTGGCCAATGCACTCCGAATCTCTTTAGAGTCTGCAAAGTTCTTTGCTTTGAATGGTGTTGCTCTAACGCACCTACATGTGCTAATTGCAACCATTTAGCGTACTCATCCTCTTCTACGCAACAAGCCAAGATCCCTTGATCTGTGTGCTTGTACATGCTTCCTGCCATGATATGGTACTTTTGGGCTTTTACGATCTCTCTATTCCGTGTGTTCACCACTGGATGATTAGGTCTGTATGTCAATACTGGTACTAGTGGCTTGGCCCACTGCGGCACCACTTCCAACTTAAACAAGTAAGCATCAGGAAGGTCATCTGACACTCCTTGTGGGGCTTCTCCCGATGTGAGCCTGGAGAGGTGATCTGCTCGTAAGTGAGTCCTACCTTTTCTTACCACAACCTCAAAATCATATTCCATTAGCAAGAGAAACCATCTTACTAATCTTCCCGTATTGCATGGCTTGTTTACTAGGTACAACAATGCCTGATGATCAGTAAAAAATTTAAACTTATTTGCAAGCAAATAGTGTCTAAATTTCTTGACTGCATATACCATGCCTAATCCTTCGCGCTCCGTAGTGGTGTAATTCCGTTCAGCCGCATTCAATTGTCTACTGGCATAGGCAATTGGAAGATCCATATTTCCTTCACCAGTAGGTTGTGCGAGTACACATCCAATAGCATAATTGGATGCATCAACATGAACATGGAATGGCTTATTCCAATCTGGTGTGGTCAAGATTGGTGCTGAACATAATCTTCGTTTAAGCTCTTGGAAGGAATTCTCACATTCATCCGTCCACTCAAAGTTTGTCAGAAGTCCGTACATGGGCTTTGCAATGACAGCATACATGTGTATAAATCGTCGATAATAACCACAATGCCCCATGAAAGCTTGTACTTCCTTGACATTCTTTGGCCTAGGTAGCTCTGCTATGGCTCTCACTTTTTCTTCGTCGGTAGATATGCCATTCTTTGACACTATGTGTCCTAAAATCTTACCTTGCCTGACCATAAAAACGCACTTTTCTGGGTTCAGGCAGACTTGATATTCTCTACATTTGTCAAAGATTTGTCTGAGTTCAGGAATATGAGTTTGTCTAACATTGGAATGAGCACAAAGATCATCAACATAGACTTCTAAACTCTTCCTCAGGAACTCCTTAAACACATGGCACATCAGCCTCTGGAAGGTGGCTGGTGCATTGGTAAGCCCAAATGGCATTACTCTAAAAGCAAAAATGCCCCATTCTGTGGCAAAGGCTGTCTTATGCTGATCCTCTGGAGCTATGGCTACTTGATTGTAGCCAGAAAATCCATCAAGGAAGCTGTACACTTCCTTGCCTGCCACTCTTTCTAAGAGATGTTCTGTGATGGGAAGCGGATAGTTATCTCGAATCGTGGCGGCATTAACCTTTTTCAAGTTAATGCACACACGCAGCTTGCCATTCTTCTTGGGCACCACTACGATGGGGGATACCCATTCAGTGTGCTCAATTTCATAGATAAATCCAGCTTCAACCAGTCTATCTATCTCTTCTTTGATCTTAGCAGCATAATTATCGTTATATGTATAAGGCTTTTGCTTAGAGGGTTTAGCATCTGAGGTCATGGGAATAGTGTGCGAGCATATGTCCGGGTCAACCCCTTTCAAATCCTTGTAACTCCAAGCGAATACATCTCTGTATTCTCTTAGCAAGGCAATCAATTCATGCTCTTCTTCTTCTGTCAGGTCATGGCCTATATACGTGCATCTCTCCTCTCCTTCTTCTATGGCCACTACTATTTTCTTGGTGGTTTCTTTGTTATCATAGGCCTCTCCTGATTGTGCCTCTCGTTTAGGCATTCTTATCATGACTCTCCTGTCGTCAATCTCATATTTCTTAAAATTTTCTGGGACCTCAAACAAAGATTCTTCCTCCTCTGGTGAGACTTCCTTCTTCTTTCGTTTCTTTCCTTTTTCTTCCGGGGTCACATGTGTTGCTAATCTTACATCATTTGTGACCTCTCCATGCCTCTGGGGTTGAAATTCTACTTCATGGAAATATTCTTCATCTGATGCAAATGGTGGGTCCATAATGATTGACTCTAGATCGGAGTCACTTGCATCCTCAAATGCATCAGGGCTAGGTTCGCATTCTTCTAGAACTGCCTCTCCCATGATTGGCTCTATGGAGAAGACTGAAATATCATAGCCATCCTCATCACAGTGAGGTGTCCATTGTTCTTCGTTGATGGCTACGTCCATTGTTGCTAAGATTTCTGCCCAACCGTGAGGTTCAAATTCTTCGTCTGGAAAAACTACAGGTGCATAGGCTGGGTCTTGGATTGATCTATGGGTTTCTTTCGCACCTACCTCTCTGACTTTCTCTCTCTTCTCTTCTTCTACTGCTACCTTGCACATCCATAAGTGAGTATCTTCATGCATCCATGAGGATCCAGACCCTATGGAATGCACCGATTCTGTATCATCTTTGGCTCTATGGATGGGATTCCATTGGATAGGAGGGACATCTCTATGAGAATAATCCTTGAGATTGACTTTGGTCGTAACACCCAAGTGTTGCAAATACAAGGAGTTGGTTCCCCAATCCTGTACTACTTGCAATTGTCGCATAAATGGTCTTCCCAAAATCATCTCATAGGCATGATTTTTGCTGAAGTCACATATAGCAAAACTATGTTCAAACTTGACACCACAAGTGGTGAGAGTTATCCCTTCTAGCAATCCTAGGGGTCTCTCTATGTGACCATCGGCCATCTGCAATTTCATTCTCGTCGGCCTGAGTGCCGGCTTGCCCCAACGTTTCCATAAGGAGGTTGTGGCAATTGCAACTCCTGCACCTGAGTCCAAAATTGCCTCGGTGGTGTACTCCTGGTAGGTGATGGGCAGATAGGTGTTCCCTTCTTCACCTTCACACATATCCCCTATCTTATCCAAGGGAATTTCTGGCACTGTCCTATGGGATCCTACCTGGGAACGAGGTTTTGCTATCTCTGAAACTTGTTTGGCTACATGTTTCCATAATTCAGGTCTAACCTTGAGTAGCTCTTCTAACTTGAGATTACACTGCACGTTAGTGTTCTTCACTACCTCTGTGTTCCTAGGTATGACTGAATCGTCGTTCCTTACCATGACTGTGGGTGCTCTCATACATGTGGACTTTGCCTCCCATGGGCCTGTGAAGTGGGGTAGCTCCTGTATGGAATTAGACTCAAAATCCAATCTCTCATGAGACTGAGTACTCTCATGTTCCTCGTAAATAGATGGGATGTCTTGTGGGAACTGGTCGTGTGCATCATCCACAAGTTCAAAAGGAGGGGCGACCTCGCTTTCGTTATCCCATTTGTCTTCTTGAATCTCTCGTAGGAAGTCTGGTGCAAACCGATTCATAGAAGAAGAAGTGTCTGGCTCCGTAGAATTGGGCGCATAAGCAACCTGGGAAGGAGGGCTTATTTTGTTGTTGACTCTCTCCTCGTTCTCGCAAATGGCTGGAGCACAAGCTTCTTGGGGAGGGTTACTTATTCTATTACTTTTCCGAACAGGCTCATACGCTCCCTGAGAACGAATGTAGGCAACCTGTGGAGGTGCATGAGCTTTCGCGGTAGGCTCATCTGCCTTTTGGGGGGGAAGATAAGTTTCTTGAGGAGGCTCATGGGCTTCCTGAAGAGGCTTGCTTATCTGTTCTCTCGCCCTTTCCTTTCTTTGAGGGGCAGGTTCCTTTTCTGAGTGTGCAATTAGCCTCTCTATTCTTTCTAAGGAGGGGAAGTTGTCTGGTTTAGTGGAATTGGCCACATAAACTTCCGATGGGGGATGGTTCATGTTATTGCTTGCTTTCTCTCCCTCTTGATTTTTTTCTTCCTTGGCAGATCTTGCAATTATCCTCTCTAACTTTTCTAGGAATCCATCCAAGTGTAATTGCGTTTTGGCTGAGCCTGAGTAATTGAAAAGGCGACTGGCTTCAAACATAGTCTGAGCCAGTGCGACCATTTTCGCGCACAGTTTGGTTCTTTCTATCTCTAGGTCAGCTCTAGGATAGCACTTGTCATGATCCGTGACGTTTGGCCCTTCTTGGATTCTGGCCTGATATGCTTTAAGCATCATGTCTATGTCTTCGAGAGTGGGATCAGCTAATACCGATCCTGTTTGGGGTGGTGGGTGGGTTACGTGGGCTGTCTTAGAGGGTGAAGGGATGGAGGGTGATGTGGATGGTAGCGGTGGGAATGTGTGAGAGTGCGGTTGAGATGTGATCTCTATGATTCTAGCCTTGGTTTCTCGTAGACTTTCCTCAAGTTCACTCATCTTCTTTGCCCATTGCCTTTTCATGCGTTCGCGGCTATCTCTCCAAGCTCTTGTTCTCTTTTTATTTTGGCTCTCAGTATCGCTAGTGTCTGGGCTCTTTTCCTTGCCTACCCCTTGGTTTTGCTTCACTGCTTGAGCTCTCGTGACTACCTGTACGGGTGCAGTGGAAGTCACACTTCCGCTGGAATCTACCACTAACTCAATAACATTGATGGGCGTGATTTTTGGCATATTATTGGGGTTCTTTGGGCAATCTCGTAAGAGATGCTCTTTCCCACAATCTTGGCAGAAGCCTTGGATCGTCACTGACTGGGTTTGTGTAGGTGGAGGCAAGGGACAATCACGAATGAGGTGATCTCCTTGGCATCTGTAGCACGGTCCTCTTGGGAATGGAGGTCTTACCTGCCTAGATTGAGGCCTAGGGTTGGGATTTGCATACATGACGTTCGTGTAATCTGACTCCCAACTAGGTTCGTTTGTCTCTTCGCTATAATAGGACTCACCATGCTCAGGAGACTGCATGTAGTAGGCCTGGGGGCTATCAACATGTGTAGAGTCAAAGCTATGGTCACTCGGGTCACTTTCAGAAAGCAAGGATGTTACAGGGACTATAGCTCTATTCAGGTTCTCTTCTGCAGCAGTATACTTTACCGGAATCACATTAGCTGGGGCTGGGGGTTGTTGTGCTAGCACAGGCTGAGGCCTTTGTTGGTTTTGATATTGAGGTTGGAAATTTTGTTGTGGCCTGCCATATGGTTGTGGAGGGTACTGGTTCTGGTATCTGCCTTGTTGGTAGGGCTGAGGGTAGGGTTGCCTAACCGCCTGCTTGTTGGGCAATCTTGTGCGGTGTGGTTGGTGTATCTCCGTTCTATGGTGCAGTACTGGCTACTAGGGTTTACTTGGGGTTGAGCCATAATGGGACAGACGTTCGCCATATGGTCACCACCGCATGTATAGCACCTTTTTATAGGAGCAAACCTTGGAATTTGTTTGCTAGTTACTCCTAATTTCTGGGCCACTTTCTCTGCGAGTTCCTCAATTGATGTGGATTGTGTGGAAGAGTGACTAGATGCACCATCTGAATCTTTGTAGATTTTGGAAAGCTCTAGTTCTTCTCCTAGGTTATCTTCAATGTCAATGCACATGCGTACACACTCTTCTATAGTCCTGGGGTCTTTCAGATACACATAGGATCTCAATTTCGTACTCAGCAATCCATCAAGAAATAAGGCTACTTGTTTAGCAGATGTGGGTAGCTCCGAAATAGGGCACCTTTCAAGATATTGTCTAAATCTTCTTCCGGCCAATCTGACAGTCTCTTGGGGGGTCTGTTTGAAGCTGTGAATCAATGAGGATGTATTGTGTCTTATGCCACTCTTAGAGAACTCTACGATGAAAGCCTCTAGGAGTTGGTCTATGCTCCTGAACTGGCGTTCATCTAATGGCTGAAACCACGTAAGTGCTGTGTTCCTAAGGGTTAGACCGAAGGCATTGTACTGCGTGAACAGATCCTCCACTTGTTCAGCTCTCAAGACTTGCTTGAACTCCGCCACATGATCATAGGGATCTCCTGTGCCGTCAAAGTAGTTCTTCATGGACTTAACTAGCTGGGTGGGTCTCAAAGTTCTTGTGTGCTCTCTAGGCCTCGGCAGAGGGAATCCATCTACATTTCTTTGGTTCCTGTGGGCTCTATGCATCTCAGGTTCTACCCTATTCGTCTCTGTTCTCGTTCTTTCTCTGCCCACGGGGTTGGCGAAACTTACTTCTGGTCTATCCCTACTTCTATCTCTTTGCGTACCATGAGCTTGGGAAGTTCCAGCCCCAGGGTGACCATAGGATACATTTGATCTTGGTTGGGGGAAAATAAATTCACCCTTCCAAGTGTAGGCATGCCTATCATTTTCTGTCACCACAAAGATCCGTTCTGAAGCATGATCTAGGTAGGTCACTCTGCCTGGGCTATCCGGATCCTTAAACTCATAGATCATGATTGTTCCTATATCAATTGGGTGATCCGGTTTATACCTCCAAAAGGCTTCGTCCGTTTCTCGATTGAGAAGCAAATCTATGCACTTGTTATCTTGGGGGACCCACTCAGGCGTGAGAATCCTAGTGAGAACTGATTTACCTCGAGGGGTTCTAGGTTCCACTCCCATGTTTCCTTGTTCCAAGTCACCTGAGTCCGCTTCTGAAATTACATTTCCAAATTCATCTGTCCTATCTGGATGACTGGTGACTACGTATATGGTTCCTTCCTTGTCCAGGTATGCACCGTTTTCAAACTTGACAGCTGGGTGCTCTAGTCCTATGGATTGGTCAGGGATTTTAATCTGGACCACAGATCTTCCTAGGCCGTCCTCATAGATGCTAGCACCTAACCGGTTGGTCCTAAGGTATTCCAACTGTGTTTTGTAAGGGCCTTCTACCCTGTACAAGTAAGGCACACCTGAACTTCCCGTAGGTCTGTCCAGGCCTTGAGACATCTCTGACTCACTGGTATCAGAGCTAGGGTAATGAGAGTGGCGACTCAACTGCTGGGCCCAAGACCTTGCAGTGTGGTTGACACTAGCCTCTGAAGACCTAAGGCTTTGTCTCTCTCTTACTAGGTGTCGTCCTGATCTAAGGTTCATATGCCCAACGGATTAGCCCAAACTTCTTTTTTTTTTTTTTTTTTTTCAGAGTACAACCTCGTTGCCGATCAATTGGTACCAGTCACTTGATTCTTTTTAGTTATTCCTCGTGTTTAAAGTCTTATCTGCTATTACGTCGTCCGGAATACTTGAATGTTCTTCGTACTTTCAGGTTGATCGTTCCACGTTAGGTTCTTTCCTTTATGTTGTCGACAGTACAGAGATTAAGTTTTTAGCTTGAACTTGAGTTTTTAGGTAGTCTTCGACTTGATAGTGGCCTATCGTCGCCCTGACTTACTCCTACTTCTAATCGTTCTTAGCCTAAGCTAGGAATTGACGAAGAGGAGTTGAGAATATTCCGACCTTTCTTGCCGAACCTTGCTCTTTAGTGCTCGAGAAGTTGATTCTCAAGCGTGCGCCACACCCTTGCTTGGATACTCTCACTTGCTTCTCAATAGGCCTGCATAAATCCCAAGATTAGCTCCAAGTAGACCTTTCAATTGACAGACAATTTATTTCAGACACTTTTTTAATGACCCTTGTTCCCCCTTTTTTATTGCTAAAAATTTCCTCTAGAGCTCCCTTGGTGTTTCTACCCTTCTGTGTGTCAACTTCCAAATATCCTATCTGAAAATCAACGCGTTATTCTTATAAAAAACAGTTGAGGGCGTGTAGTATATGTCACGAGCTTTCCGACAAGCTCTAGAGCTCCGAAAATGGATTTCGTATGAAAAAGTTATGACCGTTCAGGGTTTAGGGGGTTAACTAGACAAACAGATCCTTTCGGGGGTTTTAATGCATTTTCTAAGGCCTTCGTAAGTATATGAGTGCATGAAAGTGCAAATATGCCCAAAATTTAGCCTAAATTTCCAAAAATTCACACCTTAATTTTTTGCCGAAAATGCCTGTCTATCGCGATAGACGGTGTCTGTCGCGATAGACACAATCTATCGTGGGGGCTGTCTGTCGCGATAGACGGTGTCTGTCGCGATAGACGGTGTCTATCGTGAAATTCTGTCTGTCGCGATAGACGCTATCTGTCGTGAAATTCTGTCTGTCGCGATAGACGGTGTCTGTCGCGATAGACAGTGTCTATCGTGAAATTCTGTCTGTCACGATAGACGGTGTCTGTCGCGATAGACGCTATCTGTCGTGAAATTCTGTCTGTCGTGATAGACGGTGTCTGTCGCGATAGACAGTGTCTATCGTGAAATTCTGTCTGTCGCGATAGACGGTGTCTGTCGCGATAGACAGTGTCTATCGTGAAATTCTGTCTGTCGCGATAGACGGTGTCTGTCGCGATAGAGGCTATCTGTCGTGAAATTCTGTCTGTCGCGATAGACGGTGTCTGTCGCGATAGACTGAAAAAACGCAAATTTTTGAAAAACTTCTAGTGATCTAGAGTGCCCTCAAGGTGTAGGTTACAGTGCTAATCATGCATTCACAAAATGTTAAGATTTTCTGTCTGTCGCGATAGACAGAGATTGTCGTCCCGGGACCTGTGCAGAGCCTGTCGTACCTGCGCACACTGCTGGGGATGATGGTACAGCAAAAAACCTGCAAAATAGCTCAAGAAACATGCAAAAACAGCGCATGCAAATTCGCTCTCTCGCTCTCTCTCACAAGTGAAATGAGGGAAATGAGGTGGAGATGGGGATATAGTAAAAAAACTGAAATTTTCGCGATGATGGAGATGGACGTGGGAGATGGTGATGATGATGATGAAGATGGTGAAGAAAGTAAAACCGATGAGAGTGAAGAAAATACCTACAACTCCAACGCATCAACTCTACGTCTTACCATCACACGCTCGTCCTCAAAGCTCGATCCCCGGCAACGGCGCCAAAATTTGGTGTAGCTCAATGATGAGTAGCACCTCCTTTAATGTCAATCCGGGAAGACGTGAGGATGGTATGAAGACCTCGAGCAAGTGGCGGCACAAGTGCGTGAGTGAGAAGCACACAAGCATGCACACACATACACACACACGCGCACACAAGGTAAGACAAAGAGTGAGAATCAATAGAGCTTTTAGATTACTTTCAAATTGCTCTTACAAGTTCGTTTCAATTACAATCTAACCCCAAAAATGAGCTCTCTAGCTCTTTTTATAGTTTTTGACTAGCTTTGTCCCTGTCCAGACCTAGTGTCCGGCCTAGTTAAAAATTAGGTTCCAGGGCTTATTTGAGGGCTCAAACGAAGTCTAAAAATTATGAAAATTGGTATGAGGGTACTTCTAATACTCCTCAAGCTCGAGGACTCCTCGGCTTGCACAAAATGGAGTCTAATCTACCAAAAACAGGATTTACAATGTTTGTGTAGTGATTAAAATCACTTGAGTTGTACATAATCTATGGGAAAAATGATCTGGCCTTGTTGCCGTATTGTGCATGACTCCTTTGTTGCTTTGTATGCCAACAGTGTAGAGCACGATTTTTGCAACACTACCTCATCTCTAGGCTTAACACACCATCTCCTCACAACAATTTTTGTTCCTTTGTATTGGTCTCTTACAATGTGACCAAACTTTTCCAAACCTCTTTTGGAATTTTGGCATCTTGTACGTTCCCAATTATGCTATATTTTATGCTAAGGGACAACCAATACATTACATTGTGTGATCCTTGGTTCAAATTATGGCTCATAAGTTGACTCATTTCATCAACATTTGTCATTTTTGTAGCAATTTACAATACTGTAAAAACACTAGAAGTAGCACCTCTACTTGAACACTATCACAATGTGACTTGATAATTTGATCTAAAAAAAAACAATTTTTGTGTATCAATGGTACAAAAAATGCCTTGAAGTTTTGGATATAAAATATTTTGGAGATGCTTAATAGAAGGCACGTTAGAATTTTTTCAAATGACCTAATTCTTTTTCATGGGCCTCACCTTGTGGGCTCGAAGCAAAGGTCAAAATAGCTCCAAAATTGAAATCTTAGCAAAACGAATGACCATAAAACTATAACTCATGAACAACATGTGGTGCCTTCTACCTCCACACCAAATTTTGTAGCAATATCAGATTTTTATGAAGTGTGCATTCTTCACACCTTCTCATGGACTCTTTACTATCGGCCATGTTCATGAGCTCTCTACAACGAGACTAGCTCTAATACCTTGTCTAGAGAAAGGAGATAAGGAAGAGAGCTCTCACACACTCTCACACTGAAAGAGAGGAGCACACATAGATTGAGGCAAGGAAGAATGATCTTCTTTTACTTCTTCTATTACATAAAGAGAATATATAAAACATAGTACATAAAGAGAACCCCAATGTCTAAGAATGAGTGAGTTGGAAAGAAAAAAATGTGTCATCACTTTTGGTAGATAAATGTGGTGAAGCTTAGTGAAAGTATACTTAACATACATCGGTATAACCACTATACATGTCATAGAAGAAAAAGTGGTATGTGTCATCCTTCATCATCGCATGTTGAGCTTGATACCTTAACATTTTAGTGATGAATGCAACATGAAAATATTTTGTTATGATCATAATGATAAATGCCACCTATCATAGTATAATATTTTTTTTTTCTTAATTGAATTTCTTAGGATTCTCGAGAAACTTTTTGTGAATGTGACTATACGTAAGACTTGAGACTAACTCTAACTATTGAAGGACTACTTCCTAGTTGAGTTTATATCACTATACAATTCTTTTAGCACTTCTTTGGAGGGTTCTCCATATGTTATTCTTTATTGTTAGTAGAAGAGGGAAGGTTATGTGCATTTTTTGTCATTTGCATAGAAATATGGGATAAGGAATTCATGGTTGTAAAATTTGATTACTTTCCATTGTGAAACCAAAGGAGATCTCTAAAAGTTATATGTGGATGGTATTAGATGAGGGTAGCTATAAAATCCTATCCCCATCACTTATAGAGAAGTTACCTACCCTTGTAGTGAACTTTTTGGTATGGAGATTTTTCTTTGAAAGCTTCTATTCCTTCTTCTTCTAAACATCTCTCAAATATTTTGTTTTGATTTATTCTACCTATGACTTAGAGATTTGATTTCCATATATGTTCCCTACATCTAAGCCTTTGATTTTCATACTTTTTACATGTAATCAAGTCAAATTTGGTAAAAAATCTAACAATTTCTCTCATGTAAAGTCATAAAACTTATCAAGATCTTTGGAATGATGCAAAATATTAATAGCTTGGGTTAAAGATGTATAAATTTATGATTGATTTACTACCAATAAGTAATTAGTGTGCATGATTTTGGGTTAATGGTCAATAGTGATTGATTCTCATAGTGCTTTTGCATACCAACATGGTTACCATTTTCCTTTGACCACACTTTCTTGATTCTCATAGATTGACAATTTGAGTATTAATCACTATGGTACAAGTTTGAAATGTTGAGATAATCCAAAATTGTGAATATAATTGGTGCTTAGGTACTCATAGGTGATGGAAGCTTTGATTATTAAGGTCTCTAAGAGTCAAATTAGACACAACACCTCATCCATAATCCTTAGCTTTAAGCAGACCACTGAAGAGTTGATAAGGTTAATGTGATGTAGACTCAAACAATACATAGAGAGGTGTCATGTCCCAGAGCTACCTACACAAGCCAAGCAAGTGTATTTGTTTTTAGATGGTCTCTTGAGTGGAAAACTATGATCATATGTGTACTTAAAAGAGCAAAACGCCCTAGACCAATGTGTGAAAATGTGCATCAATAGAGAAGATGACCTAGGGGAGGAGCTAGAATTGTCAAAATTCTATAAAGTATTAGAATTCTTGGATAGTATCACATCAAAGCATTCATTTTTAGTTGAGGAACTCACTACTTTACTTGCATCAAAGTTAGGAGGAAACTTTTAGAATATGAAAAATCAAAAGATAAGTGCTATCAAGTGATGTTATACATGTGGTGGTGATCTTATGGAAAATTCATGTCCTATGCAAACCTCAAAAGCATTCGTCCCAAGCTCATACTATTGCGCAATACAAAGGAAGCATACAAACCATATGGTACAAGATTGCCCCTACAACAAGTAAGCGATGAGATGAAACTATCAACAATCTTATAGGTATCAAAATGAGTATCAATAACAACCCTACTATGGACTACATAAAAACAACATGCAACATTACCAATCATAGTCTATACCCTAACTAGTGCTAGATCAACAATTTCCACCCTAAACAAACATAATGCGAGTCAAGTATGTTGCAACATAAGAGAACCCAGATAGGGCTTTGGTACTAATTTCTCCATTGATCACAAAAAAATGATCCAAAAACAAATATTTTTGACTCTTCACATGATGAGAATGTTCCCACCTATATACACAATCTATAGAACATTATGAAGCTTATCAATGACCTCATCACAAGAATATAGTAGGGAACTAGATTACACAAATGTTATGTATAATAATCTCAACCCTAGACCCGAGATGAGCCCAATGTGACCATAGGATCCTAGAGGACCTTTTTATAGATGCACATAGTGCAAAGCTCAAGTCGAACCCCATCCAAGCTATTTCTGATTCAAGCAATCACTAGAGCATGATCTTTGCAACAAGTTGTTGGAGAAACAATCACTAATTGGACATATATTTGAAGGTCAAATCTTAGGAGGAAAACTACATGCCTATGTGAAGGGAAAAATTCACAAGTGTATTATATTTGTAAAGTTAGTTCACTTTAGTTCTAGAAGTTTTTTAAAAAGTCACGAGATGGAGAAAAACTATATAAGTTAGTTTGTATCAACTGACGCGAAGTGAAGAGAAGGAAGACAATGAGAGAGTGAGTTAGAACTCATTTTGTATGACAAAGAATAGTCGGGCTTCTCTGCGTGAGAAAGCACCTGTGCATTTCTGAGTTTTCATAGTTATGGAAAGAGTTTATTAATTTCTGTGTATAAGTCTTCTTCTTCCATCTCCAGTGTTTGTCTTGTGTGAAATGATTTCAGAAGTTGAAGTTTTCCAAGCAAGTTGATGCCTGGTGTTGGGGATTCGGGGACAAGAAGGAGTTTGAGGGTTTGTAGGAGAAAAAGGAGATGATGAAAATGGAATAATAGTGAGAACTTCTGCAAAGGAATACTCTTGGAAACCTTGAATATTAATTATCCTTCAACAATTACAATGACTGCGCACAGTCTAATCAATGACTAAATACCACTTCAAAGAGTATTAATTACTGAAGACCAATTATCTCAAATCTTCTAGCGGCGGCCTCTCGTGCACCAATCCTTCACTTGCTTCCCGCTTCCCTTGTGCACACCTTGCACTAAGCTTCCGCCAAGCTAAGGAATTGGTATCACTGCGCACGCATGCAATAGCCCTTGGAACTCTTGGAATCCAGCCCGCCTTCTCTGCACACTTTCCTCTTGGCACCTCTTGCACTCTTGAATGTCGTCGCACACTGGAGGCTCTTCTGGCTTCCTCTCTTGCTCTCCCGAAGCTCTCTCTTGCTCCCCACTTTCAATGTGTCCAAGAATAGCCTTTGTCCTTCTTTTTGTTGAGTCCGCCGGTTCGCGCACTCTAACTGCAATACAATCTTGGTGTCCTTTCAATGTCCCAAGATTGTCTTTTTGAACTGGTCCTCAACGATTCGCTACTTTGTCCTGTAGTGACTTTAGAACAAGAGTGACTTTTAAAATAAAATTTTGATTGGGCGGCCTATTTCCACCTTTGCGTACGCGGCCTTCCACCTTCACCTTTCCTTTTAATTCTTTTACTTTTGCACCTTAAGATTTTAGATTCAACCTTTGAACCTTAAGAGGAGAAATACTTTGTACCTTTAGTTTCAACCGGTTAGGGCTCTACAGATGCCCACCACCTAAAGATCTCTCCGTCCCGGAGAGACAACAGCGATACCAACTGAGAAATTGCAAAGACACAGAGAGGAAAATAACGGAGGCAAGAAAAAAGGTAAAGGGTGTGTATATTATTGAGTTAAGAAGAAAAATATAATGCACCCTACAAGAATTATTAGAAATCAAAAGGATGAGGTAATTATTGACAAAGCGATACTGGAATCTAAGAGCAAATATTATGACTGTGGATGAGCAATTTATTTAGAGTGAGGATGGAAATTTATTGATGAGGTTGATTGAGAGTGTCAGCCGAGGTTGATGGAGAAGGGGGCAAAGGAGTAGAAGCTTGTTTGATCGTAAGCTGTAGCGAACTAAGGCATTGCCTAAAATGATCCCTCTCCCTGCAGATACGTCGGCATGCAGGATTAGCACAAAGCCCTAAGTTGGAGCGATTCTGAAGATCTTCTAAGGCTTTCATCGCAGAGTCGGCCATATCGCGATAATGATCTCTCTCTTCTTTAAGCAATCGCGCCGTTTCGTTGAGGGAGTGCCATTGAGAGGTGGCCATGCGATTGATGTTTTCTATTGTGGAGATATACTGTTGATGAACCGAAGCTGCTGCAGAAACCGAATCCAAGGAAATCTGGGATGCTTGAGCATTGCCGATAGCGACTACACTCGCGTCCTGGAGTAATTGCAAAAATGAAGGGGTTGATGGTAGGTCAAAAGGCGGAGTGGGATTGGCCGGTGGAGCAGGAGGGGGAGGGGGAATAGACGGCGGAGGAGTATGAAGGGTTGGAGTGGCCGATGGAGTGGGAAGTGAAGGAATGGGGGAAGGAAGCGGTCGACTGCCCGGGATGTTACTGATAGAGGGAGAGGTGTAATCTGGGTGAATGGGGGGCATACAGGTGGGGTTTTGAGGATTGAGCTGTGTTTGAATGAGTGGCGTGAAAGTTGAAGAGAGGGGAGGTCTAGGGATAATGGGAGGGGTAGGCATGGATGGAGAAGGGGTAGATTTAGGAGGGAAAGGGGAAGAAGATTGGGTAGTGAAGTAGGGAACGTGAGGGGGGGTAGTCATGAATGGAGAGATGGTAGAGGCAGGAGGGATAGGTGAAGAAGATTGGGCATGGAAGGAGGTTACATCAGGGGGATTAGTCACGAATGGAGAGATGGTAGATGCAGGAGGGATAGGTGGAGAAGATTGGGCAGGGAAGGAGGTTACATCAGTGGGATTAGTCATGAATGGAGAGGTGGTGGATGCAGGAGGGATAGGGGAGGAAGATTGGGTAGGGAAGGAGGTTACATCAGTGGGATTAGTCATGAATGGAGAGGTGGTGGATGCAGGAGGGATAGGGGAAGAAGATTGGGGAGGGAAGGAGGTTACATCAGGGGGATTCGTCATGAATGGAGAGGTGGTGGATGCAGGAGGGATAGGCGAAGAAGATTGGGGAGGGAAGGAGGTTACATCAGGGGTTGCGGATGCGGGTGTCGATGCGGAAGCTGAGTCAATTGAGATTAGAGGGGGGGAGGGAGATGGAGCAATGGACGGTCCAGGTTGGGAAGGGAGATAAGCAGCATTGTGTGCAGAATGTGCGGGAATCTGATATAGCCAAGCTAAGAAGGGTGCAGAATAGATGGAAAATGCATGAGAGCCTCTAGAGATAGCCTGGCGGAGTCGACGGGAGCGCAAAGTCAAGGAACTATAAATGAGGGTAGCGTAAGGGTAAGGACGGCTATGGAGAAAGCAGAAAAGCGGATCAACGATACGAATATCAGACCAGGGAAGGGAAGAGGTTTGGCTGCGTAGTAAGAAGAAAAAGATGAACGCATTGAGGAGGGTGGTCATGCGGAGCGAAAACCTAGCATTACTTTGAAAATGTGTGTTACAAAAGGCAATAGTGGCTGAGGCGGACAGTCCAGAGTATAGGAAAGGGGGAGCACGAAAATTTATTAGGGGAGACCCAATACTGGCGGCAATGTCTGGGATGAAGAGAGTGCCGGTTCTAAAATGAGGGAAGAGGCGGATAGCTTCATAAACCTGGGTAAAATTGGCGGGGTTATTGAAGAAAACATTAGCCAAGCCCCACAAGCCCGCCTGCTGAAGATCCTCAATGGAAAACATTTGACGAAGGGCAATGGTAGGTAGGGATAGATGCATTCGGATTTGCAGGTTTAAGTCAGGAGGGAGAAACAGGCGCATATAATCCCCGGTAGGGGAAGAAGGGTGGGATGAATGAGACATAGATTGGGAAGGAGAAGAAGGGTGCGGAAGGGGAGGTGGGGAATAAAGGTCGGTGGAGTCAGAGTGTATGGAATAAATGGGAAGATCCAGGGCCATAGGAGCTGTTGGAGTCGCTTGAACAGATTGTTCTGCCGATGAAGGAGGAGGTGGATTGGGATGGTCAGAGGGAATGGCGGAGGTAGGAGCGGAACTAGCACCCGGAGCGGGGTCCGCCATGGATGGAAATGGGGAAAAGAGATGGAACAAAAGAAAGCCTCCTCAGGGGGAGAGGAATAGCTGGGTTGAGGTGGTGGGAGGGGGGCAGAGGGCTTGAGGGGTGGATGGTGTTGGGAGGAAGAGGGGGGCGCACGGGGGGAGGAAGGAGGGGGTGCGGTGGGGTTGGAGGCAGAGAGTTGGGAGGGGGGTTTGGTTGGGGAGCGGGGTTGAAGAGGGGGGGGGTTGGGTGCCGGCGAGGTCGGGGGGGGGGGGGTGGTTGGGTGTAGAGGAGTCGGAAAGGGGGGGGGGTTTGGGTATCGGAGAGGGGGGTGCTGGGTGCCGCCAGGGGGGGTGGTGAGTTGTAGGATTAGGGGGGGTGGTCGGGTGTCGGGCGGGGTCGGGAGGGGGGGTGGGGTGTGTTGAGAGGGGGCGAGCGGGGTTGGGAGGGGGGGAGGTGTGTTGAGGGGAGGCGAGCGGGGTTGGGAGGGGGGGGGGGAGGTGTGTTGAGGGGGGGTGGAGGTGCGTTGAGGGGGGGCGAGCGGAGTTTGGAGGGGGAGGTGGAGGTGTGTTGAGGGGGGGGGTGGTGTGGTGAGGGGGGCCGAGCGGGGTCGGGAGGGGGGGGGCGCTGCTGTGGAGAGGGGGGGGGTGTGGTGAGGGAGGGCGAGCGGGGTTGGGAGGGGGTGTGTGGAGGTATGTTGAGGGGGGCGGGGGTGGTGTGGTGAGGGGGGGGGGTGGTGTGGTGAGGGGGGCCGAGCGGGGTCGGGAGGGGGGGGGGCGCTGCTGTGGAGAGGGGGGGTGGGGTGTGGTGAGGGAGAGCGAGCGGGGTTGGGAGGGGGTGTGTGGAGGTATGTTGAGGGGGGGGGTGGTGTGGTGTGGTGAGGGGGGGGGGGGTGGTGTGGTGAGGGGGGCCGAGCGGGGTCGGGAGGGGGGGGGGCGCTGCTGTGGAGAGGGGGGGTGGGGTGTGGTGAGGGAGAGCGAGCGGGGTTGGGAGGGGGTGTGTGGAGGTATGTTGAGGGGGGGGTGGTGTGGTGTGGTGAGGGGGGGGGGGGTGGTGTGGTGAGGGGGGCCGAGCGGGGTCGGGAGGGGGGGGGCGCTGCTGTGGAGAGGGGGGGTGGGGTGTGGTGAGGGAGAGCGAGCGGGGTTGGGAGGGGGTGTGTGGAGGTATGTTGAGGGGGGGGTGGTATGGTGAGGGGGGCGAGCGGGGTTGGGAGGGGGGGGCGCTGCTGTGGAGAGGGGGGGGGTGGGGTGTGGTGAGGGAGAGCGAGCGGGGTTGGGAGGGGGTGTGTGGAGGTATGTTGAGGGGGGGGTGGTGTGGTGAGGGGGGGCGAGCGGGGTTGGAAGGGGGGGGGTTGGGGTGTGTTGAGGGGGGGGTGGTGTGGTGAGGGGGGCCGAGCGGGGTCGGGAGGGTGGGGGCGCTGCTGTGGAGAGGGGGGGGGTGGGGTGTGGTGAGGGAGAGCGAGCGGGGTTGGGAGGGGGTGTGTGGAGGTATGTTGAGGGGGGGGTGGTGTGGTGAGGGGGGCCGAGCGGGGTTGGGAGGGGGGGGGGCGCTGCTGTGGAGAGGGGGGGGTGGGGTGTGGTGAGGGAGAGCGAGCGGGGTTGGGAGGGGGTGTGTGGAGGTATGTTGAGGGGGGGGTGGTGTGGTGAGGGGGGGCGAGCGGGGTTGGGAGGGGGGGGTTGGGGTGTGTTGAGGGGGGGGGTGGTGTGGTGAGGGGGGCCGAGCGGGGTCGGGAGGGGGGGGGGCGCTGCTGTGGAGAGGGGGGGGTGTGGTGAGGGAGGGCGAGCGGGGTTGGGAGGGGGTGTGTGGAGGTATGTTGGGGGGGGGGGTGGTGTGGTGAGGGGAGCGGGGTCGGGAGGGGGGGGGGCGCTGCTGTGGAGAGGGGGGGGTGGGATGTGGTGAGGGAGAGCGAGCGGGGTTGGGAGGGGGTGTGTGGAGGTATGTTGAGGGGGGGGGGGTGTTGTGGTGAGGGGGGCCGAGCGGGGTTGGGAGGGGGGGGGGCGCTGCGGTGGAGAGGGGGGGGTGGGGTGTGGTGAGGGAGAGCGAGCGGGGTTGGGAGGGGGTGTGTGGAGGTATGTTGAGGGGGGGGGTGTTGTGGTGAGGGGGGCCGAGCGGGGTTGGGAGGGGGGGGGCGCTGGTGTGGAGAGGGGGGGTGTGGTGAGGGAGGGCGAGCGGGGTTGGGAGGGGGTGTGTGGAGGTATGTTGAGGGGGGGGGTGGTGTGGTGAGGGGAGCGGGGTCGGGAGGGGGGGGGGGCGCTGCTGTGGAGAGGGGGGGGGTGGGGTGTGGTGAGGGAGAGCGAGCGGGGTTGGGAGGGGGTGTGTGGAGGTATGTTGAGGGGGGGGGGTGTTGTGGTGAGGGGGGCCGAGCGGGGTTGGGAGGGGGGGGCGCTGCTGTGGAGAGGGGGGGGTGGGGTGTGGTGAGGGAGAGCGAGCGGGGTTGGGAGGGGGTGTGTGGAGGTATGTTGAGGGGGGGGTGTTGTGGTGAGGGGGGCCGAGCGGGGTCGGGAGGGTGGGGGCGCTGCTGTGGAGAGGGGGTGGGGTGTGGTGAGGGAGAGCGAGCGGGGCTGGGAGGGGTTGTGTGGAGGTATGTTGAGGGGGGGTGGTGTGGTGAGGGGGGCCGAGCGGGGTCGGGAGGGGGGGGGTGCTGCTGTGGAGAGGGGGGGGTGGGGTGTGGTGAGGGAGAGCGAGCGGGGTTGGGAGGGGGTGTGTGGAGGTATGTTGAGGGGGGGGTGGTGTGGTGAGGGGGGCCGAGCGGGGTCGGGAGGGGGGGGGCACTGCTGTGGAGAGGGGGGGGTGGGGTGTGGTGAGGGAGAGCGAGCGGGGTTGGGAGGGGGTGTGTGGAGGTATGTTGAGGGGGGGGTGGTGTGGTGAGGGGGGCCGAGCGGGGTCGGGAGGGTGGGGGCGCTGCTGTGGAGAGGGGGGGGTGGGGTGTGGTGAGGGAGAGCGAGCGGGGTTGGGAGGGGGTGTGTGGAGGTATGATGAGGGGGGGTGGTGTGGTGAGGGGGGGTGAGCGGGGTTGGGAGGGGGGGGGTTGGGTGTGGTGAGGGAGGGCGAGCGGGGTTGGGAGGGGGGGGTGGAGTTGTGTTGAGGGGGGGGTTGAGGTGTAGGATGAGGGGGAGAATGGTGGAAGATGGAGAGGGAGTGAAGGAGCGGGGAATTGAGAGGTGGTAGTGGAGGTTTTGGGAAAAGTTGGAGGGAAGTGGAGGGGGAAGGATTGCGTCTTCTTTCTTCCACAGCTTCTCACTTCCACGTCGGATGCACAGATCAAAGTGCAATATCATGGACAGCTGAACTTGGCCAGAGTGTTGATGAGGATACAAAATTGCGGATGCTGAGGGGAGCAATAAGGAAGGAGAAGGCACTTTATATAGCAAGGAGGAATGAAAGGCTACCTCAGAGGCATGGATGGTTTAACCCAAAAGTGTGCTCAAAAGAGAGGAGATGCAAGATCTAATCTCATCCATCCAAAAGATAAACAAAAGAGAGGGTGGTAATGAAAGTGATTTGCAGAAATAAGGGCCAATCAAAAAAAATCGGCGCCTAATTTATTTGCCAACGAAAAAACTTGATTTTTGCGTTCCAAAACAGTGCTTGAACATTTTGCTTATTAAATGTTTTTTATTAAAGCAATCAAAGCACTAATGAAACCAAAGAAATGAAAATTCACTGTTTATGGCTTTAGGTGGTACCCCTTGAGTCGGGAGATGTTTACCAAGGGTAGGGTGTCCCCATCTAGTGTTTCCAATTGCACAGCACCCCATTGTAGTATCTTTGTGATGCGAAAAGGGCCTTCCCAATGAGGGATCCATTTCCCTTTTGTTTGAGTAGAAATTTGTGGTCTGTGTAGCAGAGCTAAATCTCCAGGGTTCAAATTGTTTTGCCATAGATTTTTGTCATGAGTCTCCTTCCTGTGTAATTGAAGCTTCTCTAACTGTTTGGAGGCTAAAATTCTCGATTCTTCCAGTTTATGCAAAGCAGTCAGTCTTGCTGGAACTTCCATCCCATTTTTCTCTAGTCTTTCCGTTCTTATAGAGCCTATAATGAATTCAAATGGTTCAATAGGAACCAAGCCATAAACTAATTGAAAGGGAGAATACCCAGTCTCTTTATAGGCCAGTCTGTATGCCCATAATGTACCCAGATAGGCCCGTCCCCAAGAGGTCGGCTGCAACATGCATTCTTTTCGTAACATTGAAATTAATGCTTTGTTCGTTGACTCGGCTTGTCCATTAGCTCGTGGGTAGTATGCACAAGAAGTCCTGTGTAAAATGCGATACCTGTTGGAAATTTCCTACAGTATTTTGTTAACAAAATGAGTACCCTGATCGGTACAGATTTCCAGCGGGCATCCAAATCTGCAAATGATGTTACAATACAAAAAGTCAGCCACTGTTTGTGCAGAGCAATCCGTTGATGCAATAGCTTCAGCCCATTTTGTTGCGTAGTCCGTGGCTATTAGTAAGTACTTTTCCCTTTTTGGAAGTGCCGGAGGGTATATAGGCCCAACAAAGTCTAATCCCCACTTCTCAAAGGGCTGCCAAGAAGTGGAAACTACCAAAGGGTGATGTCTTTGCCTGGTGGGTTTAGGTCCACACCTCTGGCACACATCACATGTTTTTCTCCAATTATCTGCATCCCTAAAGAGTGTAGGCCACCATAGACCAGCATCTAGTATTCTCTGGCTCATGATATGCCCTGGGAGGTGCCCACCACCTGTTCCTTCATGTGCAAATTGCAGTATTTCCCTCACTTCATCTTCCTCTAAACATTTCCTAATCCTGTCATCCTTGCCCTGTCTGTAGAGTTTACCCTCAAGGAAAGTATATGGTCTACTCTTGATAAGCAGTCTCTTCCTAAGTACAACATTAGCACTTTCTGGATACAATCCTGTATTAATGAATTGTTTGATATCATCATACCATCCTTTAGGTTGTATAGCAAACAAGTGTGCATCAGGGAAATCATCATTGATACCACTGGTTTGATCCTTCCTATTTATTCTGGACAAGTGATCCGCCATCACATTCTCTCTTCCTGGCTTATGGATTACCGAGAAATCGAACTCTTGGAATAACAGTAACCACCTCCATATTCTACCGGTAGCATGTGGTTTGTTGAGTAAGTACTTGAGAGGTTGGTGATCTGATATAATAATAAATTTTAACCCCAATAAGTAATGGCGGAATTTTTGAACTGCAAAGACCATTGCTAGTGCTTCCCTTTCGGTAGTACTGTAATTCCTTTCAGCCTTGGTCAAGATTCTACTGGCATATTGAATTGGCCTGTCCATTTTAAATTCTTCACTGGGTTGAGTCAGAACTGCTCCCACTGCATATGCACTGGCATCGACATGTATATGAAAGATTTTTGACCACTCCGGGGTGACCAAGATAGGAGCACACACTAACCGTGACCTTAATGTCTGATATGCTTTTTCCTCCTCTTCTTCCCATTTGAAAGGTACTTCTTTACCTGTGAGTCTAGTCAGAGGTCTAGCTATCTCTGCATACATTTTTATAAACCTTCTATGATAACCGGTATGCCCCAAAAAACTCTGGATCTCTTTAGGAGTTTTGGGTTTAGGTAACTTTAATATAGAGAGAATTTTGTCAGGATTTGGGGCCATACCTTTAGCGGATACCACATGTCCTAAAAGGGTTCCTTCTGTCACAAGGAAATGACATTTATTTGGATTGAGCTTTAACTTAGTTTCTCTGCATCTTTGGAAAATATTCTGCAGCTGCCTCAGGTGCTGGTCCAAACAATCTAGATGAGTTTCCTTGTGAGATCCTGAAAATGAAGAGAAATCATCCATGAAGGTTCTAAGTGATTCCAGCAATAAGGGGCCAAAAATGAGATTGACCGTTCTGTTAAATGTGGCTGGAGCATTTCTGAGCCCAAATGGCATTTTTACATACACATACGTTCCCCACGGTGTAATAAAAGCAGTCTTTTCACGATCCTCTGGGTGTATTGATATTTGATTATAGCCACTGAAGCCATCCATAAAACTATATAGTGCATGCCCCGCCACTTCTTCAATGACCTGTTCTGCAAAAGGCATAGGGAACCCGTCTGGAATGGTCACCTTGTTGAGAGCTCTAAAGTCCACACAAATTCTGATTTTATTAGTATTCTTCTTTGGTACTATAACCATAGGCGAGAGCCACTCTGAGTGTTCCACAGGAATGATGATTCCTGCATCTTCCATCTTTTGGATTTCCACATAGACAGCTTCGGCATACTTTGGATTGAGTCTATAACTCCTTCCTCTGATGGGTCTGGCTCCCTCAACCAGAGGAATTCTGTGCTCTCCATAAGATGCAAGCACTCCTTCTAAGTCTTTATAATGCCAGGCAAAAACATCTGCATACTGGGTTAAGAATGATTTTACCTTTTCCAGGAGCTTTGGGTGGCTCCACAACCAAGTGGCCACTAGTGTTGGAGCAAGTCTATGACAAGCCTAAGTATTGGCTTGAGTCTCACAAAGTCATTAAAGAAGCTTCAAAATGAAGACTATGTAAAGTTCACTTGTGAACTACCTCTTGTAACTTTTGAAGAGTTTACTTAATGTAAAAGTAAGAGAATCTTGAGTGGTTGAGCCCACATGATCAAGAATGGAAAGAGGAGCCACGAATTCGTGATTTGTGGTAGGTAGAGAATCAAATCAATCATTGATTGATTGGAGAGTGATTGAGGGAAGTTAGCCTCCCAAACTCAACTATAAATAGATGGCAGTTTTAGTCGTGGTTAGAGAGACCTATGTGAAGACCTCCAAGAGCTGGGCTTTATGCCATATCAAGGTGTGATTACAAGGCACACATATGTATCAGTAAGTCATTGTATTGTACAAGCAATATACTTTCATTTTCATGATTATTTGAGTTCATCTTTCCATGTTCTTGTGATGTGTACTACTCACTGCCATTACTTCAGTTTTTCTCAGTCAGCTTGCAGAGATTGTTTCTCTGCACTTGGTTCATCATTTTCAGTGATTTAACTTGGTAAAGTTAGCTCTATAAGTCTACTACATGCTCACAAATTTTCATGTCATTTGGATGTTGGAATCTTCAGTTATGTTCATTTGAAGTCAACAGGGTATGTTCATCTTCACTTCTCTGTCAGGTACCCGACTTTTTCAGTCATCTTGTCAGAGTCATTTCTCAGTGTTTACTCATCCAAATTCAGTGATTTTAAGCTTGTTGGATTCAGCTTACTGTCTAGTATAAGCATACAAATTTTCATGATCATTGGATTCTTACATCTTGAGTTATGTTAATTTTTCTACTCACTGGTCTATTTCTGTAGCAGCCCGTGAAAATCGGGATGATGTCATCACTTGTTAAAAGTCATTCTCAGTGTGTGGTTTGTTATTTTTGATGAGATTACTCTCTAAAGTTAGCTCTTTAAGCTACCTAGCCTTCCCCAAGAGGAATTAATCTAATTGCTGCTGTGCTCAGAGAATTATGTAAAACACTGGACAGGTGTATCAACCAAGAATAGCAAGTTTTCACCTCTGAGCTAACTCCAACTTATCTGTTTTGATCTATCTTTTTGAGAGTGATCTTCCAAGGTACATAGGGTGTCTAATACATCCATTGGCAAGCTAAAAGGGCCCACCATCTACTCCTGGAGTTCATTTGGCTGGTGTAGAGCAAAGATTTTGCAACACCTCTTCATCTTCAACACATACCTATCCATCTCTTCACAACTAGAACTGGTTGATTATTGTTTTGGGTGCATAAATGTACTTCTTGAACCGGATTTCTTGTTACCAGATTATCTTCTTGTGCATCTGCTTCCTTGTCTTCTTCTACTAGCTTTTCGTGCATTGCTTCATAAGCAGGTGTATTTTGAACTTCGATGTTTTCCTCCTTGTCCTGCATCCATCCTGCAGGGATTTCTTGAATTGGGAAAGAACATTCAACCTCAGAATTTTTTACCTTGCTTTTAGCTTTGGAAACTTCGTTATCTGATGTTGACACATCCTCCTCCAATTTGTATTTGAGGGGTATCTTCCTGCCCCTTCTGTGGTCAGTGATGGGCTCTCCCAATCCATCAACCTGGACCTTTCCTTTGTCTTCATCATAGCCTCCAATTGTACCAGAATTATCAAGAAAAATTCCAAAACAAGAAGAAGAGTTGTCGGCATGAAGCCAACTTAAAATATCCTCTTCTTCCTCAAAATCTATTTGGGGTTGATCCTCCGCTTCTGTTTCCATGCAAATGCTCACTGTTTGCATCATACTAGTGTTTCCTTGATTGTCTGGGCCTTCTTCTAAATGAATTTGTGTCAGCTCCTGCCCTTTCTTTTGTACCCACATGGTGTCCTTACCCCAATCATGAATGACACTGGCATGCCTCAGCCAAGGTCTTCCAATTAAGAGAGGAAATCCTCCTTCAACCTGGGGCAATCTTAAAACCACAAAATCCAGGATAAATAGATTACCTTGTACTTCAAGTGGAACTTTTGGGATTACCCCTAAGGGCCTTACTTTGCTCTGATCTGCCAAAGTGACCGTGAAATTTGCAGGTCTTGAAGGGTGGAGTCCAATCCTTTTCATGGTATGTTCAGGCATCAAATTAATGCCAGAACCACCATCTACAATAACACCTTGAAATTCATGGCCCTTGATTGATATTGTAAGCCGAGGGCTTTTATAATCTGTAAGGGGTGCTTCCCCCCTAATTATCCCTTGATGTAAGATAGCAGTTTTAGCCACTAAGCTTGTCGTAGAAGCCTCATCAATTATCTGCAATAATTCTGACCTGAATTTCCCATCCATCTTTATTAAATCAAGAATACTAACCTCCTTCTTAATAGACTTGAGTAGTTTTGAAGCCTCTGATTCTTTAAGGAAGTGAGCTTCATTTGCTTTGCCAAACTCTTCTTGAGCCCTCTTGAAGGCATGCCCAATGGCATCGCCGGTGCCTGTGAGACATTCATTGTGGTTTGTGTCTGCACCTGTAGTATCTTTGTCTTCAATTGCAACTCTGTCTTTGTTCAATTCCTTAATTATCAATTCTTGATTTTCTACCACTTTTGCCGTTCCCCTGTTTCTTGTCTGTACTGCAAAAGATTCGAGTTCTTCTAATTGTACCACTCTAGTGGATGGTGAGGGTTCATTCACCTGAGGTAATATCTCCTCCTTGAATACAGAGATCATTTGGAGATGGGGTCCGGAAGTAGAGGCTTGATTCTTAGGACAACAGTTTGTATAGTGATCTCTGGCCTCTGGACAATTCCTGCAAGGAGGTGCATTTTCCGGCAGGGTGCACCTAGATTGGTAGTGCCCACATTCTCCACATCTGAAGCAAATAATTGGCCTTCTAGGCCCATTTGCAAGGTTAGTTCTCGGTCTAGGATTATAGTTATTACCTTGGTTTGTTGCTGCTGCCATTACATTTGCTGGTGGCAAGAGCCCGCCTTGTGTCCAGTATGTCGTTGTCGGCATTCCCCTTGATTGGCATTCATGGGCCTCATGCCCAATCTTCCTGCATAATTGACAAGTCACATTTAGCAAAGGACATTCACTTACTATATGTCCTTGCTTACAGCACATGGAGCACCATAGTCCGTTCTTAATGCCGCCTCCTTTTGGTTCTTGCAACTCCTGCCTCAGCTGAGCTAGTTCCTCTGCTTGGGCTTCCTCTTCCTTTTGGAGCTTGAGGGCTTCAATCTCTCTTCTCAGCTGAGCTACAGTAGTCTCCTCCTCTGTATAGGGCTTATTCCTCTTCAAGCCTTCCAGTTCCCTTCTTAACTGGCTCACTGGGTCCTCCAGTTCTGTACCATATGATGGTTGGGAAGAAGTTGTACCATACTGGTGCCTTATTTGTTCCAAGCGGGTGGCCGTATTGATGAATTCCTCAACAGAGGCAGTAGGTAGCACTAACTCTTTTATTTTGCATTGGGTGACCACAGGTAAAGGTTTGGCTAACCACTTCTTGACAAAGAAGTCGTGTGGTGGATCCGGTAGTTTAGCCATTAATGCTTTGGCCCTGGTCACGAATTCGGGGAACTTCTCTCCTGGACCCAACTTTAAGTTTTCCAATTCTTCTATAATGATCTCCGCCGTGTTGCCATGCTGAAATTGATTCTTAAAGGCCTCTTTCATTAAATCCCAAGAGGTAAAGTGATTTTCAGCAAACTGGCTAAACCACTTGTCTGCCAGACCTTCCAATGTGGCGGGGAAGAGTATCAAGAAAGCATCTTCCCTACCCATTAGCCCCCTAGTCTTACATAATGCAAGAAATCGTCGAATGTGCTCATCTGGGTCCTCCTGGGCTAAACCCCTGAAGGAGGGAAATTTTATGTTTAATTTGGAGAGCAAGATTTCTAGGTCCACCTGTCCTGCCATGCTTCCTACCGATGAAGTCGATGAAAGTGGACTCGATGATCTTCTGTTCGTCTTTCTTCTTGTCTGCTTGCACTTGATTCTCAAGGTTTGTGACCGGGTCGCGGTCATGAGCTATTCATAGTCCACTTAAAATGAGACACTTGATAAAAGTATGTACCTTTTGGCCTACTGGAGTAATGTCGTCGACACTGGAATGTTGTCCTCCAATGGCAATATATAGTCTCCTATGCTCAAAGCTCCTTGGAAGTCCCACCGTGCGTGCCAAATTTGTTGGGGATTCGGGGACAAGAAGGAGTTTGAGGGTTTGTAGGAGAAAAAGGAGATGATGAAAATGGAATAATAGTGAGAACTTCTGCAAAGGAATACTCTTGGAAACCTTGAATATTAATTATCCTTCAACAATTACAATGACTGCGCACAGTCTAATCAATGACTAAATACCACTTCAGAGAGTATTAATTACTGAAGACCAATTATCTCAAATCTTCTAGCGGCGGCCTCTCGTGCACCAATCCTTCACTTGCTTCCCGCTTCCCTTGTGCACACCTTGCACTAAGCTTCCGCCAAGCTAAGGAATTGGTATCACTGCGCACACACGCAATAGCCCTTGGAACTCTTGGAATCCAGCCCGCCTTCTCTGCACACTTTCCTCTTGGCACCTCTTGCACTCTTGAATGTCGTCGCACACTGGAGGCTCTTCTGGCTTCCTCTCTTGCTCTCCCGAAGCTCTCTCTTGCTCCCCACTTTCAATGTGTCCAAGAATAGCCTTTGTCCTTCTTTTTGTTGAGTCCGCCGGTTCGCGCACTCTAACTGCAATACAATCTTGGTGTCCTTTCAATGTCCCAAGATTGTCTTTTTGAACTGGTCCTCAACGATTCGCTACTTTGTCCTGTAGTGACTTTAGAACAAGAGTGACTTTTAAAATAAAATTTTGATTGGGCGGCCTATTTCCACCTTTGCGTACGCGGCCTTCCACCTTCACCTTTCCTTTTAATTCTTTTACTTTTGCACCTTAAGATTTTAGATTCAACCTTTGAACCTTAAGAGGAGAAATACTTTGTACCTTTAGTTTCAACCGATTAGGGCTCTACACCTGGCATCGAGTTTGTGTTGATAAGTCCATGTTTTATTCTCTGAGTGTTATGTACTGATAGAACTTCTTAAAATCATGAGGTTTGTGGAGCAACTCGATGCTTGGCATCGAGTTGCAGCATAAAGTCGATGCCTGGCATCGAGTTCCCGCATAGAAGTGGTCTTGTTCATGTGTGTGTTCAATGGGGTAAATCTGGCATTGAAAAAGTGGCTAAAAAAGCTGAAAGTCGATGCCAGGCATCGACTTTTGGTTGCAAGTCGATGCTACGCATCGAATTTTCATTCTTAGACACTCAAGATTACTAAAATAGGCAAAAATTCCACTTTTGGAAATCATACATGGTGATCTTGTGAAGGCCATAACTTGAGTTCTAGAGATCCGTTTCAAGCATATGATAGCTTGTTGGAAAGCTCTAATCTTCTAGTTTCATCCACTAAAAGATCATGGAGAAATAAAATTTGAGCTAAGAGAAATTAGCAAAATACTGAAGGTATGTCATTTTAGTGACTAGGAATTTCTGTAGAAGCAAAGTTCTCACTTTAGACTATCATTTCTCAAAGTTTGGAGTGGCAATGAGTTAATGGTGACCATAGAGGTGTTTTGGTGTCACATTAATTCATTTCTTGTGGTGTTTCATACATCAACAAGTGGGAACAGAGCAGAAAGGTCCTAAAGAGCAGAAGGCGGCAAAGGTACGAGAAGTTTTGGAAAGTTTTCCATTAAAATTTGAAAGGTGAAGCATTTGAAGACACAAGGCATCAAAAGATTACTTTCGAAGTATCCTCATACACAAAGAACTTCAAAAGGTATTATCCTTTATCCTTTAAGCTCACAGGTTGCAACAGAAGGGAAGGAGTATGACACATCATATCTCCATTGACAAACTAGACAGAGATAATTACCCCGCATGGATAATGAGAATGGAAGCCTTACTTATGAGTAAGGATCTCATGATATATGTTATAGGTGAAGAAGAGAAGCCATTATTTGAAGATGAAAGCCGACCAAAGAAAGAAGAACTTGATGCTTTAAAGCATTGGCAGAAGAAGGATGCAAGTGCAAAAGCCTACATCTACAATACAATCTCTGATCATTTGCTACCACACATCAGAGGATTGGAATCATCTGAAGATATATGGAATGCATTGGAGTATCATTTCCAAAGCACTAGTAAAGCAAGGAAAGCAAGTCTATGGTCAGAGTTTACAACATTCAAGAAGAAGCTAAGTCAAAGTATTAGTGATTATGTCACTAAGATGAAGGATCTAGCAGATAGTCTTGGATCCATAGATGAAGATGTTGAAGATCACAGATTGATTGCTCAACTACTTGCAGGTTTGAGAGGGGATGAAAGGTGGAAACCTTTTGTCTTATCAAGAGAACTTTCATTAAATCATTATGTTCCAGATTTGAGCCAGTTGCTTGGTTTGATGCTCACATATGAGCAAGACTTGAAGGGAGATGGAGACAAAGGACAAAGTTCTGCAATGTACATGAAGAACAAGAAGAAAGGAGATAAAGATAAAGCAAAGGATGAAGAAGAGTCGAGTTCTCAAGTTTATTATGCAAGAGGTAAGGGCACATGTAGAGGAAGAGCAAAAGGCTTTGGAAGAGGAAGAGGTAATCAAAATAACAATAAGAAGGCTTGTTGGATCTGTGGATTGAGTAATCATTTGGCTCATGACTGTTGGCATAATCAACAAGGATCAAATCAAAATCAAAACAACAATAGTAGAGGTAGACATGGAAGATATCAAAGTAATTTTCAAAGAGGAAGACGAAATCAAAGAGAAGGCTATGGTAGAGGTGGAGGAAGAAGTTGGGGACAGAATCAATCCTACAACACCACCTACTACAACTATGCAAATGATACACAGAATGAAAGTCATACATCATTGATGATGAACTCAATCAGCACATCAGATAAAGAAGATCTAAAGGTATTTTACATTGACTCTGTATGTTCTAATCATTTGTCAGGAAACATAGAATTGATGTCAGAATTGGAAAAAGGTATTTCTAGTCATACAGTTCAAACAGGTGATAATACGAGACATAGTGTACATTCAATTGGAAAATTGAAATGCAAGAGTGGAGCAGATTTGCTAACCAATGTTTTGTATGTTCCCACAATACCTAAAAACTTGATTCGTGTGGGACAGATAGTTGAAAAAGGTTTTCAAGTCAGGTTTACAAATGAAGGAGTATTTGTTGAAGATCTAGAGAATGGATATAATCAGATTGTCTCTGGTAAGAAAGAAGGTAGACTCTTTACTTTAAGAGTGCAAGGGAACATTGGTCAAGCCTTACTCACACATGGTGAAGGAGTGATTACAGAACTTGATCTCTGGCATAAGAGATTAGGTCATTTCAATGAAAGAGGAATTAAAGCTATGGTTGCAAATCAATCTGTACTAGGACTACCAAATGTGCAAAGTCAACATATGGTTTATAAATGTGAAGCATGTCAAATGGATAAAGCACACAAGTTACCATTTCAGAAGAAAGGATTCAAACATGATGGACTACTAGAGCTCATTCATACAGATGTATGGGGGCCAACAAAAGAAGGGTCTATCAGTGGCTCAAGGTACTATGTTCTTTTCATTGATGATGCTACAAGATGGATAACATTATATGTTTTGAAGGAAAGATCAGAAGTGTTTGGAGCCTTCAAGCATTTTCATGCATATGCAGAGAGAGTCACAGGTCAAAAGCTTAAAAGACTGAGGTCTGATGGAGGGGGAGAATACTTCTCCCAAGAGTTCAATGATTATCTTTGGAATGCAAGCATTAAGAGAGAAATAACCTACAGGTATACACCACAACAAAATGGTGTAGCAGAAAGAAGGAACATGACTTTGGTTGAGTTTGCTAGAGCTATGCTAAAGGAGAAGAATTGTCCAAATTATCTTTGGGCTGAGGCTCTAAATACAGCTACATATCTTGTGAGTAGATTACCATGTGCAGCTCTAAATGGAATGACTCCATATGAAGCTTGGTGGGGTAAGAAACCAACACTAGATCATTGTAGAGTGTTTGGATCAATTGCATATGCTTATGTGCCATCACAACTAAGACATAAACTTGAACCAAAGGCAGAAAAATATGTGTTCATTAGTTATGATGAAAAGCAGATGGGTTACATGTTGTGGAATCCTCTAACCAAACATTTTCTTGTTTCTAGAGATGTTACATTTGATGAACAAAAAAGTTGGTATGCAGATCAAAGTCATACAACTGAAGAATTTGAAGAAGAGGTAAGAAGATGTGAGAAAGGAAAATCAATTGTGCAGGTGAATAGAAATGAAGACTATATGCAAGCAAGTACATCCAGAAGTGGATTAACAAGAAGAAACGAAGAAGCTCCTATATTTGATGAAGAAGTCTATCTAGACACTTATGAAGAATGTGAACCAAGAAGGTCATGCAGGACTAGAAGACAACCAGAAAGGGATTCTTTTGATACTTCTTACATAACTCAGAAGAACTATGCATATATGGTCAAAGATGATGAAGAACCTCAGAACTATGATGAAGCTAAAGGTAAGAAGCAATGGGAAGAAGCCATGAAGGAAGAGTTCAATGCACTAGAGGAGAACAAGACATGGGAACTTGTTCCTAAACCAAATGGTAAGAAAGTAATTGGAAATAAATGGGTTTATAAAGTGAAGAAGCTTGCAGATGGAAGTATAGCCAGATACAAAGCTAGATTGGTGGTGAAAGGCTATGCCCAAACCTATGGCATAGATTATGATGAGACATTCAGTCCTGTAGCTAAGATGTCAACTATAAGAACAATCATTGCTATTGCAGCTTCAAAAGGATGGACCCTAAGTCAATTGGATATAAAGAATGCATTCTTGAATGGATACATATCAGATGAGGTATACATGGAACAACCTCAAGGGTTTATAGATTCCAGGTATCCAAATTTTGTTTGCAGGTTGAGAAGAGCACTCTATGGATTGAAACAAGCTCCAAGAGCATGGAACTATAGACTGGTGAAGTATCTCAATGATCTTAGATATCAAAGTTCAAAAGCAGATTCAAGTCTACTTATCAAAAGAACAGAGGAAGGTATAATCTACATTTGTATTTATGTAGATGACATTATAATCACAGGTACTTCAGATGAAGGAATCAAGGAGGTAAAGAGATTACTTGAGAAAGAGTTTAAGATCAGTGACCTAGGAAAGTTGTCATACTTTCTTGGTATGGAAGTCACCTATACAGATCATGGCATATATGTATCACAAGAAAGGTATCTTCTGAATCTATTGAAGAAGTTTGATATGGAAAATTGCAGAGAAGCTTCAACTCCACTTGAAGTTAATCACAAGCTTAGTAAATATGATGGTGCAGAATACAAAGGTATGAGGAAGTATCAATCTCTTGTGGGTAGTATGATTTATGCTACACTAACAAGAGCTGATCTTAGTTATGCAGTGGGAGTTTTGTCACAATTCATGCATTGTCCAAAGGACCCACATTGGATTGCAAGTCAAAGAGCTCTCAGATATATCAAAGGAACTATAAAGGAAGGATTATATTATCCTTTTTCATCAGATTTGAAGTTGAGAGCCTATAGTGACTCAGACTGGGCAGGTAACCAGGATGACAGAAGATCAACTCATGGTTACATGATATACACTGGTGATAAGCTTGTAAGTTGGTGTTCAAAGAAACAACATACATTAGCATTATCATCAACTGAAGCTGAGTACAAAGGACTTGTGGAAGCAGCTAAGGAGGTCATATGGATGCAGACATTGTTCAAAAGCTTGGGCATTGATCAAGGTACACCTACAATACATGGAGATAATATGAGTTCACTTTATCTTGCAGCGAATCCAGTTTTTCATTCAAGGACAAAGCACATAGAGATAGAGTATCATTTTCTCAGAGAAAAGGTAATGGAGAAGGAGATTGAAGTGGAGTACATTTCTACTAAAGATCAGTTAGCAGACATAATGACAAAGACCTTGGATGGTGTGAAGACCAGCAGATTCAAAAGCATGGCAGGAGTAAAAGAAAAGAAGATGATATGAAGAAACGGAGAATGTCAATTAATGATTTAGGGGGAGCTGTTGGAGAAACAATCACTAATTGGACATATATTTGAAGGTCAAATCTTAGGAAGAAAACCACATACCTATGTGAAGGGACAAATTCACAAGTGTATTATATTTGTAAAGTTAGTTCACTTTAGTTCTAGAAGTTTTTTAAAAAGTCACGAGATAGAGAAAAACTATATAAGTTAGTTTGTATCAACTGACGCGAAGTGAAGAGAAGGAAGACAATGAGAGAGTGAGTTAGAACTCATTTTGTATGACTGAGAATAGTCGGGCTTCTCTGCATGAGAAAGCACCTGTGCATTTCTGAGTTTTCATTGTTATGGAAAAAGTTTATTAATTTCTGTGTATAAATCTTCTTCTTCCATCTCCAGTGTTTGTCTTGTGTGAAATGATTTCAGAAGTTGAAGTTTTCCAAGCAAGTCGATGCCTGGCATCGAGTTTGTGTTGATAAGTCCGTGTTTTATTCTCTGAGTGTTATGTACTGCTAGAACTTCTTAAAATCATGAGGTTTGTGGAGCAACTCGATGCCTGGCATCGAGTTTCAGCATAAAGTCGATGCCTGGCATCGACTTCCCACATAAAAGTGGTCTTGTTCATGTGTGTGTTCAAGGGGGTAATTCTGGCACTGAAAAAGTGGCTAAAAAAGCTGAAAGTCAATGCCAGGCATCGACTTTTGGTTGCAAGTCGATGCTAGGCATCGAATTTTCATTCTTAGACACTCAGGATTACTAAAACAGGCAAAAATAAATTCAACTTTTGGAAGTCATATAGGGTGATCTTGTGAAGGCCATAACTTGAGTTCTAGAGATCTGTTTCAAGCATATGATAGCTTGTTGGAAAGCTCTAATTTTCTAGTTTCATCCACTAAAAGATCATGGAGAAATAATATTTGAGCTAAGAGTAATTAGCAAAATACTGAAGGTATGTCATTTCAGTGACTAGGAATTTCTGTAGAAGCAAAGTTCTCACTTTAGAATATCATTTCTCAAAGTTTGGAGTGGCAATGAGTTAATGGTGACCATAGAGGTGTTCTAGTGTCACATTAATTCATTTCTTGTGGTGTTTCATACATCAACACAAGTCAAGCAAGGAGATCAAGAAAAGGAATCTGAGTCTAGTGAAAGCCAAGATCCTGGTAAAAAGAAAACCAAGACATGGAAAGAGTCTAGAGAAAGAGTGAAGAGGAAGTTTTCCAAGAGACTAGTGGAATTAGAAGGTATCTTGAAGGAAATCAAGGCCAAATTTTCAAATATGACATCTCATGTCTCGAAACAAGTCCCACTTGTCCTTAAGCCTGGTTCAATACTCATAGATCCCATCTGGAAGATTTGGACATGATATTCAAAGCATATCAAGAATGATTGAGAGAAAGTCCAAACCTAGTAGAATCAGAAAAGAGCTACATTAGAGTGGACCTCAAAGTGGAAAGGACGAAAGTATGCATCAAGGTGGTTGAACTAGCTTAGGTCATTTTTGAGGCTAGCCAACTCTTTGAATAGCCTTGTCAAACCAAAGTTGCACTTCCAAGGATTGTTAGAATGATTAGAGCAAATGGCATCCAAACCCAAGAACTTGGCACCACAGAAGTCTTGTTCCATTGAGAGTGAGAACGAATAATTCCTTCCCAAAATTTCTTTTCTTAACTCAAAAAATTGTGGAATACCTCCTTCCATTAACAAATACTCTCACTAATTCTTGAGATAGAGCAAGAAGATAAGTAGGATACATAATAGATGAATCCTCCCCCCATTCAAGAAATAGATGATATGTAAGATCAATTTCCTCAAAACATTCACTCTATATATAGAGAGCAAGAAGAAGTTCAACCAAGTGAAAGGCTAGGCTTTGAATCCCATTCTTTACAAGAATTTCACAAGACAATGCGAATGGAGGTCATTCCCATGAAAACTCCTATGATAGTAACAAGAAATGAAGATTCAATTATAGCTAGAAACATAGGGTCCATAAAACATGCTAAACTGTAGTGCTATCTCACTTTAGAAGAGCTCTTATGAATAAACTAGAATTGTGGAAACATGCAACAAACTAAGTTCTAGAGTTTGATAGTTCTCACTCAAAGGTAGAATCTAATAGGGAAGTCCTTGAGATCCCCATAGGCAAGATATGAGATATGAGTGAAGGACAAGAAGGGAACACTTATCTTCCTATCAATTATCAAAGTTATACAACCAAGGAAATCATAGATTCTAAAGCAAGATTTGCCATTGCCACCACATCTGTTGGAAGTGAGGTAGGCCCTTAGGCTCATGTCACAGGTCCATGGTTCCATAGTGCCATTCATGTACAACATTAATTCTAGCAATCTTCCATATTGACAAAACATGAACATACCACAACTTAATCATACATATGATGAGATAAAGATAGAGAAAGAATAGACGATATGTGTAAGGTGTTACGTAAGCCATCGCTTACTCATAGTATCATATATACCAATGTTCAATGTACAATGTGGGAGCAAAACTCTCAACCATTCTATGTGATGAGAAATAGATGAATGAGTGAATGTACAATGTAACAAACATATTCAGATGTGTGGGCAGTAATCTGAATATACATGAGATGTGTGACCTAATAGGTTATAGAAGAGTGAATATGAGTGACTGAATGAGGAAGGATCAGTGTGAAACTGATGGTCAACAAACCTACATCTAAACTTAGGCTATGGAAGACCCTAAGTCAGATACGTGTGTGAAAAGATCACATACTTATAAAGTAGCATAGAATGCTAACAAGATTGTTGCCGGAAATCCTCAAACTCATGTGAACACACCTTCTCAAACACCTCATAAAAATATGCATAAAGCATATAAGTACTGATTCTCTTGTACCTATGCCGAATAGGACTGCTTCTGATATGAACGCCACAGCCTCCATAAACTTCATGTAGTACCTATGTGCATAAAGAGAATATGTACCTGAATACTTAACATAAGATGTGAATCTTATGTTAATCACCATCTAATGTCTTTGAAGTAGCCCGACATCTTCTTGTAGAAGACAATCTTCAACCTAATATCTTCTTGTAGAAGATAATCTTCAAATACACCATGTAGATGGCCGATCCTCACCATCAAGCTGCTAATGACCAAGTCTTCTTGCCATGAACAAGAGATAACCTCCTCTCCATGAGGTAGAGTGTGAGCACACCCTTCATCTTCTCCAAGAAGAATCACCAAGAAGAACTCCATAGCTGCTCCTCAACATGCTTCAAGTTAGCACCATGGCTGCCCCATGTGCTAGAAGAAACACCACCTCTACTGAGGTCCAAGCTCTAGAAAGCTTGTGTTGATCCTAGGTGAAGGATGAATAGAAGTGAGCATGAGGATCTTCTTATATAGTAGAGTATCCATCTTGAAAAGCACAAAATAAAGCTTTCGCTAAATCCGGAAGTAAAAAATCATCCGTCAAACACCATCGCTCGCTGTAAAAGCTATCCGTATGCTTTAAGAAAATCTTCAACCTAATATCTTCCTATAGAAGATAATCTTCAAACACACCATGTAGATGGCCGATCCTCACCATCAAGCTGCTAATGACCAAGTCTTCTTGCCATGAACAAGAGATAACCTCCTCTCTATGAGGTAGAGTGTGAGCACACCCTTCATCTTCTCCAAGAAGAATCACCAAGAAGAACTCCATAGCTGCTCCTCAACATGCTTCAAGTTAGCACCATGGCTGCCCCATGTGCTAGAAGAAACACCACCTCTACTGAGGTCCAAGCTCTAGAAAGCTTGTGTTGATCCTAGGAAGGATGAATAGAAGTGAGCATGAGGCTCTTCTTATATAGTAGAGTATCCATCTTGAAAAGCACAAAATAAAGCTTTCGCTAAATCCGGAAGTAAAAAATCATCCGTAAAACGCCATCGCTCGCTGTAAAAGCTATCCGTATGCTTTAAGAAAAGCTTAAAGAGAAAATGATTGCAATCGCGCTGCAACTCGTAGGATTCGAACCTGCGACTGTCATTAGGGAGCGATTCCGCCTATCCAAGACGTCGCCTAGATTTGCTTGTATAGAGATTGAAAAGAATTTATAAAAATCCTGAGCGCGCCCGTCTTGGTTTGATGTAGAGGGTACTAGTAACAACACTTAGTTATGTTGTAACTTGGTCAATTGAACCAATGGAACAATGAATTGATCAATGTAATATTGAGCAAGTGTTTGATTGGCATTGTTTCCAACAACATCCCTATGGAAATGTTGGGGTAAAATGACTGTGCACAAAAATGAATCTTTAGATGGCATATGGACATATAGAAAGACCTTTAGGATTATTGGAAGGAATCATTCTCATCACCTATGGTGTGGGGTTGAGCACACATTTGTGATATGTGAGTTTGGGAAAAATCATGCATAAAAAATGACCTTAGGTAGACCCTTTATGAGACAATTAAAGATTGAAAGATTGGCAAACAAATTCTTTGTACTTACAAAAACTAGGGGTAACTACCAAGGTTAATGGCAAGGGTTAAACCCATAGAGATGTCCCACCCTCATAATAGAATCCCATCCACAAGAATCAAGAGGTTAGAGTCAATGAATTGCATAGCATCCTCAGATCCTTCATGGATGGATGAGGACACCCACCTGTGGATGTGTAAGATGCAAAAGAAGAGGAGAGAATATTAGAATCTAGAAACATAAGAGCATTTGAAAACAATGGATTAGTATAAGACCTAGCCTATGCACCTTTGATGAGGAGTTTGAACCTCATGGTTGGGCAAAAATATTGGAAACAATGCATATTGTGATGAATGTAAAACAATGGATTCCCCGTTGTGATGAGGACGACTATGATACATCATTGTTCATACGCGAGCCTATAGTGGAAGAATGTGACGCTAGTATGATCACATGTGAAGAAGAAAAAAATGATATAGAGTCCATCATAATAGTATCTTTTTGTGATTCAAAGAAAGAATAATTCAGCTTCATAGATTCTTAGACCCATAAATGTATTGTCGACGGTGCCCTAGAAGAAGCGACGACCTGCTCTGATACCAATTGTTGGAGATAGACATCTGCGGAAGCACGCGAACATCACAAGGAAGAAGAAGAAGCTTGGAGCACAAACACACAATACTGAATGTATTACTAGAGAATGTACAAAAGATAAGTAGCCCATTAGGGCAATAGGCGTATATACAAGCCAGGGAAAAAAAACCTCCTAAAGAGGGAAAAAAGTGCCCCGATGGTCCTAGAGTGTTCACACACATCACTACCTAAATATATCAACGAAAACATCAGTGTACAATGTCCACATACACCCCAAAAAAATGGGTTGGTGAAAGAAAGAACAGGTCTCTCATGGAGATGGCGAGGTGGATGGTCAAAAGTCAGGCTTTACCACATAACTTCTAGCTGGAGGCTTTTATGTGTGCAACATATGTACTTAGCAAGTGTCCCACCAAAGCACTACAATCTATCACTCCGTATGAGGCTTGGCATGGTTGCAAGCCATCTATTGCTCATCTGTGTGTTTTTTTTGTCTCGCATATGCATTAGTGCCTGGAAAACAACATAGGAAGTTGGACTATAAAGTACTAAAATGTATTTTTGTTAGGTACATATACAAAAGCAAGGGATGTCTTTTGTATCATTCACAAATTAAACAGATCTTGGTTAGCCGAGATGTTGTTTTTGTGGAAGATGCAATTCAGCCATTGATTTTATGCACCAAGGAGACTTCAATTAGCTCTAAAGATGTGTATGACACTTTCATGCCTCTTTTATAGGTGGGCAATCAGGTGCTTGTCCACATGAGGCAATTTCATGTTCCTCATGATGATACAAATCATTCTATTTCTGATGTAGATTTACATAATGCACTTGTTGATGAGAGGGATGATATAGAGAAGGCAAAAACTATGACTAAATGGCTGGTGCAAACTTTGAGAGATAGCAAATTAGATGCATCTCTACCATATCATACTCGTTCAAGCTCTCATAGTTCCTCCTTTGCATCAGATTGCTATGCAATGGCTGCCTCTAGTCTTTGTGATGAGAATGAGCTTGTTTCTTTTGATGAAGCACAAAATTCAAAAAATTGGATTACTATTGTGCAATCAGAATATGATGCTATTATGAAGAATGGTGCCTGGTCTTTATGTGATTTTCCTACAAGAAAAAAGGCCATTGACACTAAGTGGGTATACAAGCTGCAATGTAAGCATGATGGAACAATTGACAACTATAAGGGTAAGTTTGTTGCAAAAGGTTATGCTCAAGAGAGAGGCATTGATTTTCATGAGACCTTCATACCCACTTGCCAAATGACCACGGTTTGAAGCATCTCTGCACTTGCATCTCATCATGGTTGGAATGTACATCAATGGGAATTTAAAATTTCATCTTTGAATGGTGACTTACATGAATAAGTGTATATATTTCAGCCCCATGGTTTTGTGTAGAAAGGGCATGAAAATAAAGTGTGGAAGTTTAAAAAGGAATCTTATGGTTTGAAGCAAGCACCATGTGCTTGGTATGAAAAGATACATGCCTACTTGATTGCACATGGTTTTGAGACAAATCCAACTGAGAGCATCTTATATGTTAAGCATGAAGATGATGCACTTCTGATCATTGTTCTGTATGTTGATGACATGCTGCTCAATACCAAGGGGTTACGTTCCTCTCAAGGGGACGTGTACCTTTCATCACATGGGATGCCAAGGTAATCACATGGTTTCCAAGCTTATAAAATCACATGAAATCACATGCCTTCTAAAAGAAGATCCTCCAAGCTCATGTGCAAATCAAGTGGCGAAGAGAAGCTTCCAATCAATTCCAAGGTACTCAACCTTAGAGAATTAGCCCTAGACCCATCTAAAAGGGATAAATAAATAATAAATCCCAAGGGTATCATACCTAGAAACCCAAGGGCTCTACCCCTTAGACACATGTAATTATACACCATTCTCCCCCCCTTAAAAGCATTTTCTTCCTTAGAAATGAGTGGAGATATATACCTTGGGGTTTTCCTTCATGCCCCATGATCATTATCTTTGATCATGGTCTTCATGTCTATAAGTTTTCCTCTTAGTAGAAGGGGAATCTCATCCTGATTGAATCTTAAAAGAGGAGAATCCATGTGTGATTTGATCCTTGCCTTGATCACTCAAAGTTGCATCTAGTTTTCCACATGAAAAACCAAATCAAGTGCAATGTATAGAAACAATGATAATGATGGAACAAAACATCCCTGCCTAATTCATTGTTTATGCTATGTGAAATCTCGACCTTCATAGTTCAAACATGTGAGTTAGGTGGATCTAAAGTGTATTAAGCTAAATTTCTATCTTGGAACATCTCTATGCACCATGTGCATGAACCTAGCGAAATAGATGAATATTCCTTAATACTTCCTTATCAGATTCATCCGTCAAGTCAGAATCCATCTTGTTCTAAAAAAAAGACTAATATTTCATAATCCCTATGCGAATAACTTCCTCTTAGATGTACATATATGTGGGTGCTGAGAATGGGACAGACAAGGAGGTTTAGGCATATGGTGAAAACAGTTTAGAGAAAAAGGCATGGATGGATTGGAGGACTGGTGGGATGGAGGTTGGAATGTGAGAACTTGGAGGTGGGACTACCATGGAATGAGGTTCGATGACAAGGAAGCCTAGAAAAGTGGATCTAAAGTTTGGGTAGCCTATGACTAAGGTTGTGGAGGTGGGATGTCCCAAGGCAAGATCAGTGAGAGATTTTGTTGTATTGGTGGCGATATGATACAATAGGTTGTCAAAGGAAGAAAACAAGGTTGAACTAGAAGGGCTATGGAAGATGACGGTTTGCTTTTGGGTATCAACAATAGGAATAACATTTACGATCTCTGTTTGAGGGGGTGATAGAAGGGGTATTGGAGGTAGTGGCTCTATTGTATCTTCATGGATGATGGTCGTTTCATGGCCAAAAGTTCCCAGTGGTTGCCTCAGTGGACTAGGCATGGCAGTGTCAGTTGCTTGGAAAGTCTTCTTGATTGGTTCGGTTGCCATAGTAGTTGCTCTCATAGCCATGATGGAAATATGAATGCTTTTTCCTGGCCTTGATATGATTTGTAACTGATGTGGATGGCATGAGGCCTTTGGAGTGTGTATTTGATCACTTCCACCACACCACATGTCTTTGATAACAATTGCAAAGATTCATTGAATTGTGAGTCAATGCCATCCTCCTCCAAAAGTTGGGCCATGAACACTTTGTTGCTTTGTTCAAAAAGCACTTGCTGTGCTCGGACTCTCTCCATGGTTTGGTATAATCTATGGAGCTGTGCCATATAGGTTGGATCTCTCATAGATTCTTGTGCTTGTTCTTCGTCAAGTTGTTTCAATTGTTGAGAGAGAGTCCTCTGTTGTTCTTCTCCCCAGTACACATGGCGGCTTTATCTTGATCTTCCCATTCCTTATATTGAGGTACGTAGATCTTTTGTGTAAGATTCCTCTCTCTCTCTCTCTATCTTATCTTTTAGATCTTCCATATTGGTGCATACGAGAGTCTCTCTCACTGTTCGCACTTGCGCTTGTAGTAGGAGATCATCATTGGTGCTGCTTTGCAAGTTCGCAACACGTGGTATCAGAGCATCAGGAGTTCGCTGCAGTCGTTTGCTATCTCTACCAGAGATTATCATCATATCCTCTTCTCGCGTTATCTTCATCTCAGTAGACCTGCCCCTTGTGCTTGTTTTCATTGTGTCTGCTGAAGCACCTGAAGAAGTGAAACCTTTGTGCCACTCTCAAAAGCAAGTAGTCATCATCAAAGACAAGAAGCTGATTGCAGTACAACCACACCTTGTTTCAGAGCATGCAGAAATGGACATGTTTGCAGATAACTTGAAATTCAATCACTTGGCTATGCGCACAGCTGTCCAACATAGAGTTTCGATTAGAGCGGTGGTGAGTGTCTTGTTCTATGTGCCTAGCACATGCATTATAATCCTCCATTGATCATGAAATGAAGAATGATAGTCATTTGATCTCTATTTAAGTCATCACACAACATGCAAAGCTCATCAAAATTAAAGAAATTATGTGTTTAAATGACGGCTTGAGTCTTGTTAGTGCATACACTATTGCTATTGTTCATAGCAACAAGTAGTTCAGAACAGTGTTCAGAACAATTTAAAGACATGAAGATACTCTGATGTCTCACTCATGACAAGCACCATGGGCTTCTTTGGTGTTAGATGATGAGCCAAGCACCAACAAGGAGACCCTGAAATTATAATATCTTTTGCCGCTTGAATGGCCACAATCAGAAGCATGGGATTGTCACCACCTGATGCGGAGGAAGGCTATTTCTGTTCGTTTGCACTTTGTCAACGGCCATGTATGGGCAAAATCTTACATTGCTTTGGATTAGCTTCCTCCCATGGTCAGCTGGAGCAACATATACGATTGAAAATGAAATGTTTTTGATCTCTTTCAGTTTCTTTGTTTCATAATGTCTTCAGTTGGTTGATAATCAACACCTGTCAGATTAAACATATAACATGTAAGAATGTGCTTGCTGACATTGTAAAGACACATCTGTAAAGTTGCTACTATGCACAGTCTGACGAGCTAGGCTAGTTGGTTCAGTAATGCCATAGGATACATTTAATCTAAGATGAAAAAGTAATGAAACATATGAGATCAACACATGGCCACAAAACAAACTTCATGTTTTCTAGATATCACAAAGTTTAGTAGGAACTGCCTCATCTCCTATTTTGGGGATCTAGCACAAATTTGTTTTTTGGATGTTGGGAAACAAAACCGTTGTATTTGAATACACATTACTTTGACAATATTCCACGCATCTACTTTGAACAAAGGAAAGTGCAACAACAATCAAGGAGCAATAACCACACATCCATCAATTGGAAAGCCAATCAAAGAAATCTTGTCAAAAGCCTTTAATGCTTTGTAATCACTCCTATTCAAATAGGTCTAAGCATGCCCTTTTCTATGTATGGGAATTAGACACCCCCTCAAGAAAGAGGGAAGGACCTTTCCCAAGTTGTTTTCTAGATGTTCTTGTATCCTCAAATTTTCTCAAGTGCCTACAACAAATTGAAAAATATTCAAGCAACCAAGTGCAAGACAAAACAAGAAGCTGAAGAAGGGGATGGAATTACAACAACAACAACAACGACAACCACAATGTCAAACAACAAAACAATGATAACAATGTCAACAAAACAATGCTATAAGCCCTTCAATCCTTTGTACCACCCTACTTTGTCCTAGGGAAGGAAGATAAATATGTACCACCCTAGAGTGAGAGAAGGATTACCTATCATTGTACCACCCATTAGTATGTTGAGAGAAGGAAGCCAAAATATTGTACCACTCTCTTTTACTGGGAAGCATGTTTACCACTCTCATTGTATGTAGGGAAGGAATAGTTCCCAAAGAGCTACTTGTATAATCAAGCTCAAAGGGGGGATTGTTGGCTATGAGCTTGTAAGTTGAACACATGTGAAGCTCCTCTAACAAAACGGAGATCTTATCCTCTTGTTATCTCCTTTTGAATGGCCAAAGCGGCACCCACTCTTGTATAAGAACATGACCTTTTGATCACATAATTCAAGGCACATTCCTGTCATATTTGTGCATATACATGTATGGAGAGAAATTCTTCTCTCTCTCTCTCTCTATCTTATCTTTTAGATCTTCCATATTGGTGCATACGAGAGTCTCTCTCACTGTTCGCACTTGCGCTTGTAATAGGAGGTCACCATTGGTGCTGCTTTGCAAGTTCGCAACAAGTACATCAATTTTGATATTTTTTATAGCTTGTTGGAGCCCTCAAATAAGCCCTAGAACCTAAGTTTTAACCCTAGACACTAAGTTTTACAACTTGTTTGAGCCCTCAAATAAGCCCTAGACACTAGGTCTGGACAGGGATAAAAGCTAGTAAAAAACTATGAAAAGAGCTAAAGAGCTCATTTTTGGGATTGGCTTGTTAGAGATTGTAGCTTATGTAAAAGAGATCTTTTGTAATAGAACGGATTCCATTCCTCCATCTCTTTGTCTTGCCATGCATGCGTGTATGTGTGTGCATGCTAGTGTGCTTATCACTCATGCACTTATGCATCTCACTTGCTCATGGACATCATACCCTCCTCGTGTCTTCCCAGATTGACAATTATGAGGTGGATCTCCTCACATTGGTACTTGCCATTGCGCTAAAGTGACACCAAATTTGGTGCGGTTGTCGGGGATCTAGCTTTAAGGACGAGCGTGTGATGGTAAGACATAGAGATGTGATGTTGGAATCATAGGTAATCTCTTTACTTTTACTCTTCTACCTACTTCATCATCATCACCACCAACTCTACTCTCCATCCCTTTCCATCATCATCTTCACTATTCCGATTATGTCTCCACATTCCATCTCCATTTCCTCATTTCACTAGTGAGTGTGTGAGAGAGAGTGAATTTATGTGATTTGTTTTTGCATGTTTTCTTGAGTGTTCTTGCAGGTATGAGCATCCACAATTGCTACAACTCCAGTAGGTACAAAAAAACTCTGCATAGGTCTCGGGGCATTGAGCTCTGCCAATCATGACAAACAAAAAAATCAGCCTTTTGATAAAACTAATTGCATCACTAAAGACCAGAGACCTTGCACATCACAAATCCACAAAAATATCAAAAAAATTTGCATTCTTTCTATCCATCATGATTGACACCATTAATTGCGATTGACACTATCCATCATGATGGATAGCCTGTCCATTGCGATTGACAGACCATGGCAGACGTTTTTGTCCATCACGATAGACAACATCCATCGCGACGGACACCCTTCTCCATGGCGATTGATAGAAATATGATGATTGATAGCTAAATTTGGTAAAAATCTAATCCATCATGATGCATAGGTCCACAATTGGCACCAATAAATGCGAAAAACCAAAAAAATTAGTCCATTGCGATTGACAACCCATGACAGACTACTTGTCCATCGCGATAGACAGGTGTCCATTATGACAAACACCCTTGTCCATCATGATTGATAGAAATATCATGATTGCCACTTGATCTCAGCAAAAACTGCATCCATCATGATGCATGGACCCACGATTGACACATATTCACACAAAAATCTGATAATTATTGTCCACCAAGACCACATCCATCACAATTGACACCATCAATCATGATTGACATTATCCATTACGATTGACAATCCACACGGATAGCTTTGTCCATTATGATTAACAGCCCTCTCCATCGCCATTTGTTGGTGCATTTTACCCAAGCCTACATGTTTGATATGATTTGATTTATGTTCATTTGTAGTCATATGTGTAGACATATGAACACATCTTGTAAAAGAATATATTTTATCTCTTGTAATTGTGAAAGAAAGAATGGCTTTAGTCATCCATGATGAGGTAGAGTTGGAAAGCAAGGCAGGGGGAGATTCCAATCATCTCAACCTTGCAATATATGTGGCTTATCTAATGATACTACTGAAGAATGTTCTAGGAACTCAAGAGGAAGAGGATTCAATAGAGGTGGCTATGGATCAAAAGAGGTAGATACAATGGGGGCTACAACAACAACTACAACAACAATTACAACAACAATTACAACAACAACAACAACAACAACAACAACAACAACAACAACAACAACAACAACAACAACAACAACAACAACTATCAAAGTGGCCACAGAGGAAGACGAGTTTACAATAACTATGCAGAGAACCAAACTGAAGAAGATTCATTATTGATTATGAATTTATCAATGAAGAAGGGTAAGGATGATGATCACATCTTTTACATTGATTCGGGATGCTCAAATCATGTAGCAAGAAATGTGGTTTTACTTTCTGATTTGGAAGATCCTCAAAACAAACATGAAGTGCAATCAGGAGATGATACAAAGCACTCAAAGGAGAAGATAGGTAATGTGAATACATCAGATGGGAATATGAACCTCTTAAGCAAAGTCTTCTATGTCCCTACAATTACCAAAAATTTAATAAGTGTTGGGCAGATTGTTGAAAAAGGATTTCAGGTTAGATTCAACTGATTTGGAGCATATGTTGAAGACCCATGGCAAGGCTTTAGAGGGATTGACAAAGGAGAAAATGCAGGAAGGCTTTTCGCTTTTGAAGTGGAAGATACAAAGAACATAGCTTTATTTAGCTGTGGATCTCAAACTCTCACAGAGTTGGAGATATGGCACAAAAGGCTTGCTCACATTGGTGAGGGGACACTCGAACAAATTTGCAAGGATCAAAGTGTACTTGGTTTGCCTAATATCACATAGCAACACATGATTTATAAGTGTGAATCTTGTCAATTTGGCAAGGTCATAAACAACCTTTCAATAGGAAGGGATATGTGTATCAAAATCTTTTGGATCTAGTGCACATGGATGTGTGGGGTCCTAGTAAGGAGCCACCTATATGAGGCCCAAGATATTATGTGTCTTTCATAGATGATTGTAGCAGGTGGACCATTCTATTTTTCATGAGGCACAAGGATGAAGTTTTTAATTGCTTTAAGAAGTATGTTGCTCTTGTTGAAAACCAAAGAGGAAGGACTTTGAAAAGACTCTGATTAGATGGTGGAAGAGAATAATTCTCTTCTGAATTTGATGCCTACTTGCATGAAAGAGGCATTAAAAGGGAAGTCACTACAAGGTATACACCCAAACTCAATGGTGTAGCAGAGAGGAGAAACAAAGCTATTGTTGAAGCCACAAGGTCCATGCTTAATGAAAAGGGATTGCCAAACTACCTATGGGCAGAGGCTATGTCTACAGCCACATATCTCATAAATAGACTTCCATCTAAGTCACTAGATGGAACCACTCCATATGAAGTGTGGAATGGAAGAAGACCTAGTCTAGAGCATTGTAAAATCTTTGGATGCTTAGCCTACGCTCACATTCCTTCTCAAGTAAGAGGGAAACTGGATCCCAAGGCAAAGAAGTGCATATTTACTAGTTATGAACAAAACCAAAAAGGATATAGATTGTACAATCCAACCAATAAAGGATTTTCTGTGAGTAAAGATGTAATTGTGGATGAGAACAAATCACGGTTTGATGATGACATGAAAGTGAAGATGCCCTATGACTTGGATGAAGATTTTCCATCAATCCAAAGGAGCCAAATCAAATTTAAGAAAATGATTCGGAGATTCACCTAGAAGACTTGAAAGCTATGGAAGAGCCAAGGTAAAGAAAAGATGCAAGATGCTACATCTGGACCCGAGAGCTCACATCAACCACTTAGAAGGTCTTCAAGGGAGAAGAAGAAACCAGAGAGGTATGGTTATGCTACTTCTTTGGTCACCAAGCACTCAATCTACATTGCAAAGGATTCAACCAATGAAGAACCTACCACATTTGAAGAAGAACAAAGCAAGAAAGCTTAGAGAGATGCAATGGATGAAGAAATGGAAGCCGTGAAGGAGAATAACTTGGGAGCTCATACCTAACAAGCCATCTATGAAGGTAATTGGATCTTGATGGATATACAAAATCAAGAGGAATCCAGATGGAAGTGTAAATAGACATAAGGCAAGGTTAGCTGCTTAATGGTTTGCTCAAACCCATGGTATTGATTATGAAGAGACTTTCTCTGTTGTTGCAAAAATGCCTACAATTAGGTGTGTGTATGTGTGCATGCTAGTGTGCTTCTCACATCACATCATTTATAAGATCTTCTTGTCCTTGAGGGTGACATTCTACTACGTACATGTATTTCTCTTTTGACACACAAAAGGGATCCATAATGACTAATTCTAAATCTGAGTCACTTGTTTGTTCAAGTTCTTCCGTACTAGACTCGCATTCTTTGATAACCAAATCACACATGATTGGTTCTATAGTGAAAACTGAAATGTCATAGCCATCTTCATCAAAGTGTGGTCTCCATTGTTTTTCATTGCTAGCTACATCCATTGTCGCTAGGATTTTTGCCCAACCATGAGATTTGAACTCTTTGTCTGAAAATACTACATGTACATAGGCTAGGTCTTGACTTGATCTATGATTTTCCTTCACAGCTACCTCTGGTGTTTTGTATTTCATAATCCGGACAAAAACCTTGAATTATCCGTGATTGGGGTTACATAGGTGTAGGTATAGGGCAATCGCGAATGAAGTGATCTCCCTAGCATCTGTAGCATGTTCCTCTAGGTGTTGGGGGACTTATCTATCTAGGTTGGGGCCTAGAGTTAGGATTTACATACATAACATTAGCATATTATGGCTCCCAACTAGGTTCGCTACGATTTTTGTAAGGGTAAATCTCATTATGCTCTGATGACTCCATATAGTAGGTTGGTGGACTATCCATATGAGCTAAGTCAAAACTGTGATTGTTCAGGTCACTTTCTAAAATCAAGGGTGATATTGGCACGAAGGCTCTGTTCAAATTTTCTTCCGCAACTGCATACTTCACTAGGATCACATTGGTTGGAGGTTGAGGTTGTTGCACTAACACTGGTTGAGGATGTTGTTGAGCTTGATAGGGTGGTTGGTAGGGTTGCGGGGGCCTAACATACTACTATGGTGGGTATTGGTTCTGGTATCTCCCCTATTGTGGATATAGCTGTGGATAATTTTGCCTAGCCACTTGCTTATTATATGGGCAATTTTGTGCGGTGTGGTTAGTATACCTCTTTTGTATTGTGTAGTATTGGATGTTAGGATGCACTTGGGTTTGAGGCATGATTGGGCACAGATTAGCCATATGGTATCCTCCATAGGTATAGCATCGTGTCATTGCGACAAATCTAGGCATTTGTTTGCTAGAGACACCTAACTTCTGAGCTACCTTCTCTGCAAGTTCCTCAATAGATGTAGCTAGTTTGGAAGTGAGGCTAGTAGATATATCTGAATCTTTATAGATTTTTGAAAGCTTTAAGTCATCCCCCAAATTATCCTCAATGTCTATGCATATATGTGCACACTCTTCTATGGATCTAGGGCCCTTCAAGTACACATAGGATCTCAAATTGGTACTTAACAAACCATCTAGGAATAAAGCCACTTGTTTTGTTGGTGTGGGTAACTCTGGAATTGGGAATCTCTCTAAGTATTGTCTAAAGTGTGTTCGTATAAGTCTAACTGTTTCCTGAGGTGTTTGTTTGAAGCTATGTATAAGCAATAAAGTATTGTGTTTGATGCCACTTTTGAAGAAGTCAGTAATGAATCCTTCTAGCAACTACTCTATATTCTTGAACTAACCTTGTTCTAGTGGTTGAAACCACGTAAAAAAAATATTTTGTGAGAGTTAAACCAAAAGCATCGTATTGATTGACCTTGCTTTGACACCCTTGATTGACTCTTGATGGAACTGTAAAAGTCCCAAGTTTAGATCACACTTTAACTTCAACTGATAGAAAATATTGATTAGGACACTTTCCAAAGATCCTTTTTCCCCCATTTATTGATATAGAGCTCCCATGGTTTCCTAATCCTACTTGAGGGTCAACTTCAAATTATGCTTATTAGAGCTCATCCAACGCACTCTAGAGCTCAAAAAATGGATTTCTTATGAAAAATTTATGTTAGATGAGGATTCTAGGGGTTCAAATAGGCAAAACATGATCTCTCAGGATCTTTGTGTATTTTTCTAAGGCCTCCATAATTGTGTAGGTAAAAGACCTTAAAAAATGCCAATGTTTAGCCCAAGTTTTCAAAAAATTAACACCTTAATTTTTTCCAAAGTTGGCTGTCTATTGCGATAGATGGTGTATGTCGGAATAGACCTGTTTGTCATGATAGATGGTTGTCTATCGCGATAGACAGTCTCTATTATGCATGGTTGTCTGTCGCGATATACATGTGTATGTCACAATAGACAGTTGTTGTCATGATAGACATTGTCTATCGTGATAGATGGGTACTTATCGTGATAGATGATCTCTCTCATGATAAACATTGTCTATCCTTTGTCATTGGCTCCTCTCTATCACGATAGATGGGTGTCTCTTGCGATAGATGGTGTCTCTCATGATAGACAATGTCTATTGTGGGTTCAATCTATCGTGATAGATGGGTGTCTATTGTGATAGACAGTTGTCTATCGTGGTTTTTGTTTGTCATGATAGACAGTTTTTGTCTATCAGGGTTTTTATCTGTGGTGATAGATGGTTGTCTGTTGCGATAGACAATGTCTATCGTCTATCATATGTTGCCTATCATCAGTCGTCGATTTGGTCTATCACGATAGATGATATCTATCGTGATAGATATTTTTATGTCATGATAGATAGTGCCTATCGACTATCTTCTATTGTGTGTTGTGGACTTCAGTGTGTCATGATAGAGTGTCTGTCGTGATAGATGGGTGTGTGTCGAGATAGACGGTGTCTGTCGTGGTTTTTGTATGTCATAATAGACCAAAAAAATGTAAATTTTTGGGATGTTCCTAGTGATTTGGAATGCTCTAGTGGTGCAATTATTGTGCCATGCATGAAATTAGGAAATACAAACTTTGTCTATCTGTCGGGATAGATAGAGGTCATCGTCTCGAGACCTGTGCAGAGGTGTATCGTACCTATAGAAGCTAGTAGAGATGATGATATACCTGAAACCTGCAAGAAATGCTAACAAACACATGAAAACAAAATGCACAATAGCTCTCTCTTGGTCTCTCTCACAAGTGGAATGAAGTGGGGAAGGGAACATGACCAAAAAACTAACAATTTAGAGAAGATGGAGATGGAGGTGGGAGATGGTGAGGATGATGATGGTGATGATGAAGAAATTAAGGAAAAAGTTAAAAGTAAAGAAATTACCTATGACTCCAGTGTCACAACTCATCACACGCTCGTCCTCGAAGCTTCATCCCCAACAACAATACCAAATTTGGTGTAAATCTAGCACAATGGTGAGTTGAAACCTGCAAGAAATGCTAAAAACACATAAAAACAAAATGCACAATAGCGCTCTCTTGGTCTTTCTCACAAGCGGAATGAGTGGAATGAGGTGGGAAAGGGAGTATGACAAAAAAACTAAAACTTTAGAGAAGATGGAGATGGAGGTGGGAGATGGTGAGGATGATGATGGTTATGATGAAGATAGTAAGGAAAAAGTGAAAAGTAAAGAAATTACCTATGACTCCAACATCACAACTCTACATCTTATCATTACACGCTCATCCTGGAAGCTCGATCCCCAACAAGGGCACCAAATTTGGTGTAACTCTAGCACAATGGTGAGTACCAATGTCAAGAGATCCACCTCATAAATATCAATATGTGGAGATCTGAGAACTGGTATGATGACCATGAGCAAGTGAAGGCACAAGTGCATGAGTGAGAAGCACATGAGCATGCACACACATATACACACACACAAGGCAAGAACAAAGAGAGGAACAATGGAGTGCTTTCAATTACACAAGAACTCTATTACAAAAGCTTTAACCTCTACCAAACCAACCTCAAAAATGAGCTCTCTAGCTCTTTTAATAATTTTTGACTAGCTTTGGCCATGTCCAGACCTAGTGTCCAACCTAGTTAAAAATTAGGGTCCAAGGCTTATTTGAGGGCTCAAATAGAATCTAAAAATTTGAGGCCTATTCTTTATCTACATAATGTTTCCATCTCCTTGATCCTTCTGACTCCTTTCTTATTGATGCTTACAACAACTAGAACCAAATCTAATAATTGATTTAATGATAATTATAATGGATTGTTAATGAGTACCTCAAACCAATCATTCTATGTATCATTCTTGGTCCTGTTACTGTCTTCTTTTTGTTGAGGAACCAATTGATTTTCATTCTCCAACTTAGGTACTTCTTAATTCTCTTGATTCTTTTGAATTTGTTTCTAGACTTGATCCCTAATCCCTTTTTGCTCCTTTTAATCTATTAGTCCTTTCTGTTAAGCATTGATTGCAATCACAAATCCATTCTCCCATGTGTTCTTTGTTTTTTTATATATGTGTTGTAGCCATCCAATTAACCTCTTGGTTCTCATCAGACAATTCAATTATGATTACATTGGCATGAGTTACCATCTAATATTTTTGTTGTGGATGTGCTTGTTGTTTTGCTTGATTATATCTAATTATCGAAACTCCTCTTTCTTCTCTGTGCTTGACCCATAAAGGATAATTTGGCCCTATCTAATGATCTAGAATAGAGCAATATTTACACGATATTATTCGTGCTCATCTATCTTTTGGATTCCCATGCTCCTACTATGGAGGCTTTCTTGGTCTTGGTCATTGAGATCCTTCTTGTTCCCTAATTAGAGTTGCCTGATTTGCTGCTACTTCTTCTTTGGCTCTTCCTTCATACATTGGAGAACAACATCTATTTTTTGGGTTGTACCAACATTGAGCTATCTTATGCCCTTCCTTATCACAAATCTCACAAAACTTTGTTTTTTGGTGGAAGCACAGAATACCCATACTTCTTTAATTTACCGATCAAATCCTCTTCTTTGGTATGTTTACCTTTTGCTGTGTGATTTTTCGTAATGCGTACCTTCTTTAACTCACATCTGAACTTGTGTCTCTTCCATCATTACTCGAGTATGATGTTGTCTCGGATTCTTCCTCTGACTTGGAATCCTCATGTCTACCATACTTCCCCTTTTTTCTACCAAATCTCTTTTCTACCATGGTCCTAACAAGCAGTTAAACATTAAATCTGCCTACAATATCTATGCTATCCACCACGTCCTTAAATTACTCCTTAATCCTTTCAAAAAATATCATGCTAATATTTCATCCATGGGTCTTTCATTACCCTATAATCTATCTACTAAAATCCAAAACCTATGAGCATAATCTTCTACTAGCATATTCTTCTCTCGACTTGCCCTAAGTTTTATGAGAATATCTATTGGGGTCTTTTCTCTTCGAAACCTTAGTAAAAATGCTATTCTTAAAGCATTGTAATTAGGAAAATGTGCAATGCCATATTGGCTAAACAAGCTCATGGCTTTTCCTTCCAAATTTGCCATAAAGTTTTGCAAATTAATGGCATCATTATACAATGTCATGTAACCATTAGATTTCCATTTAATTTCAAATTGAGTAATATGAAAATCTGCATCTTCTCAAGATCTACCTCTAAATTTAGCTACCTTGACTCTAGGATTAGGAGGTGGGTGCACCATATGCTTTGGCTGAGATGATCTCCTAGGTCTATGCCTATTAGTCCCCCTATCTGGATTGAATTGGAGTCATCTTCAAGAGATAACACCTCTAGCAAAATGAAAAATATACTCTGACGTAGACTTACGATTGTCTAGACAACAAGTATAGTCAAAATCTGTTTAACAAATAATGGATGCTTTCCCTCTTCCTAAGCATAGACAATTGTCCTTAATGCCACTTAGATATCTCAAAATCATCTTGAACACTTCCCAATGCTACTTGCCAAGATTAGACATATATCTACTCACAACTCCCATTGCAAATGCAATGTTTGGTCTCATAGCTACCATAACATACATGAGACTACCAACAATAAACTGATAATGAATTTTGTTCATGAATTCCTTTTCCTCATCTGATTTGGAGCAATCATCCTTGCTCAAATTTTGATATGTGGATGAAGGTGTACTCAATGCATTTCCACCCTTGATATTGAACCTGTGAATTACTTTGAATATGTACTCACTTCGAGACAAGTATATGCATCTTTTACTCCTACCATGAGTAATGTGCATGCCAAGAATATGTTTGGCATCCCCAAATCCTTCATATCAAATGTCTGGCTCAACTTCTTTTTGAGAATTGACAAGTCGTAAGAGGACTTCCTAGCAATCAACATACCATCAACATAAAGTATCATGCATATTAGGATGCCATCTGAGCATCTCTTTGTGTGACAATGATCTTCATTGCTTTGAGAATAGCCCTAGGACTTCATAAAAGCACCAAATTTTTGGTACCATTGTCTAGGGGACATTTAGTCCACATAAGCTCTTCTTCAACTTACAGGCAGAATTTATTTGCCAAGAACTAAATTACCCTCTGGTTATTCCATATAGATCTCATATGTAAGATCTCCATGCAAGAAAGTAGCTTTCACATTCATTTGGACTAGCTCTTAATTTGCTGACTGATCTGATCGAACATTCTCTTGAACATC
>CM035438.1:71793157-71798157 GCA_020310875.1 Ceratopteris richardii | reverse complement strand
TGGCATCGACTTTGGGACATAAGTCGATGCCTGGCATCGACCTATGCCACGAGGTCGATGCCAGGCATCGACTTATGCTGCAGGTTGATGCCGGGCATCGACTTATGCCCCCAAGTCGATGCCAGGCATCGACTTTTGGCTGCAGGTCGATGCCAGGCATCGACTTTAGCCGTAAGTCGATGCCAGGCATCGAATTCATACTAAAAGCCTGGCATTAAATTGGTTTGGTGAATCAAGGCATCTAACCTAATGGCAAACCAGGCACAACCTCAGAAAGAGAACCTACCCAATCACGGAAAAGGATGAAATATTCTGATAAAGCTTTGTAGGATGATGTGGTTGGATAGTCTGCTTGGACCTCTGTCTAAGAAAAGCAACCCAGCCTCTTCATCATGACCTCCTGAATCTTCATGTAAACTTTATGACTACAGTCACAGAAATTAAAAAGAGACTAGGTTAGACCATAAACATGGGAGGAGGGAAAAAGGATCTGAGAATAACATACATACTTATGAGCTCAGTCACCATCTCCTCCAGGCTTAAGTCCTTGGAGATTACCCTAGACAAAGTTGATATGATCAATGTATCATCCTTGATTCCTTGAAGGGGCCTCCATGGTGTCAGCTTCATGTCCTCAGGAGCCTCTTCAACTGAGAGGTCAGCTTTCCTTCCCTTTCCCTTCAGATCAACCTGTGGGTCTGGCCTCGACTTTCGTTGCTTCTGGCCCTTGACCTCCTTGTTCTCCCACATTGTGAAAATTTTATCCTGTAGATCCCAGATCTCACCTGATCTGAATGCCAGTTGAAACCATGGATCATATTTCCTCAAGGCATCAGACTTTCTATTCTCATCCAGTGCAATTCCAACCTCAATAAGGCATTGCTTTCGTAGATTGGGATGTATTCTTCCAGCTTCCTTAACAAGACAATCTTCATATTCATGGTGGAAGAACCGAATTCTCTCTATGGAGGACATTTTTTGCCTGTAGTCATTGTCATTGTTGTGATCCCAAGCAAGAAGCTTGGCTTCCTCAGTTGTAAGACCAACATATATCTTACACTCTGCATACCTAAAGAAAAATGTGGTAGGGTGCTCCTTCACTAGCTGTCTACGGGCCTCTGCAGAGTGTGAACCTCCAATCACATAATAAGTATACTCCTCAAATAAACCCTCATTGAACTCGTCCACAGAGCTGCACTCATTCGGATCCACCATGACAAGGAATGGCACAACAGTAGCATGAGGATTTATTTTCATTTTCTTAAGATTCTGCACATGCAAATTGTGTGGCTCCTTGATCTCAAGGGGCCTCCTCCCTGTGACTGGATCTATTGGTGGCCTGTGGATGATATTGATTGGCAGGTGGAACAACTGCCCCTTCTTCACAACTTTTCTTTTAGCTATGTCCTCCCTCATCTTGTTCTGCTCAGTACCAAGAACACCCGAGGCAAGCTCTCCACCAGGTGCAACAATTATATCCTCAGAGCTAGAGCTTGAGTCAGAAGACTCCTCTTCTGAAATTCTCTTCTTTTTCTTTTGAAGCTTTTTCTGCACGCTCTGCTTACCCCTTGCCTTTACAGGGGTTGTCATCTTCTGTTGTGTTGGCATGATGTTGCCCTGGATCCATGGCATCAAGTCCTTGATAAGATTGACTGAGTCCCTGCATATCTCAGCTAGACAATCTGGAACACAGCACTCTGGGCACAAGAAATCCATCTTGCATATAACATTTCTCAAACCTTTCGATGTCTCTACCAAGAAAAGGAGGTTGTCAGAATCCTCATCTTCATAATCCAGTTTGTACACAAGGCCATACTGAAAACCTTGTGTTGTCGTGATCTTTCCTCTCCCATATGCCCCTGCAAACACAAGAAGGACTGCATTCTTCTCTTCAACATACTGAAGGCACCACTCCAGATTTGTCATGTCCCGCAGTGGACGATCTGTCCTTAAGACCTCAGCGTCCCTCGACCTATCCTTCATAGTTGTATCATCCTCAGGAATTTTGTTGCTACTCTGTCCACCTGAGGATATTCCTAGCGGGTTGCTGGCCTTCTCAGAGGATAAGGATACAATAAGTTTCTTTGGTTTCGCTTGGTGACCAGTACCTTTGTCACGTTGCTGATCACCAAAGCCCATGGTGACTCTCAGTTTCTTGAAGGGCCTCTCACTCTTGGACTCCGCATCCCTGAAGGCGCTTGGAATAATCAGCTCATACGTAAATGTGGTTTTCAAAGGCCAGAGTCGATGCCAGGCATCGACTTTTAAGTGCAAGTCGATGCCAGGCATCGACTTTGTGTGCAAGTCGATGCCGGGCATCGACTTGCACTTAAAAGTCGATGCCTGGCATCGACTTGAACCTAAAAGTCGATGCCTAGCATCGACTTCCACCCAAAAGTCGATGCCTGGCATCGACTTTGCACCCTAAAGTCGATGCCTGGCATCGACTTTAAGGCAAACTTTGATGCCAGGCAAGTCGATGCCTTGCATCAACTTGAGGCTGCAAGTCGATGCCAGGCATCGACTTGTAGGTGCAAGTCGATGCCAGGCATCGACTTGAAGCCTCAAGTCGATGCTTGGCATCGATTTGCACCTGCAAGTCGATGCCTGGCATCGACTTGCACACAAAGTCGATGCCTGGCATCGACTTTCAGGTGCAAGTCGATGCCAGGCATCGACTTTCAGGTGCAAGTCGATGCCAGGCATCGACCTGAGGCCTCAAGTCGATGCCTGGCATCGACTTGCAGCCTCAAGTCGATGCCTGGCATCGACTTACACCTAAAAGTCGATGCCAGGCATCGAGCTGTACCCTCATTGGATCTGTATTTTTAGAGCTAAGAAAAATAAAAACCTAGAAAGCAGACTCTTTACACAAACATACAAAGGGAATCTTTTAGGAATCTTATTTTATGGTATAATTTTGTCTACCTCTTGGTACTCTTGACAACATTCTTCTTCTCCATCATAGTTGCCTTGCTTGTATGCTGAGCTCTGTGCTCCATAGCTGTCTGTGCTCTATTGCTCTCTGTTGCTCGTGGATTTTGAAAATGAGAATGATCTCCTCCTCTGCTATTTATAGGCAATTGGGTAACTTGAACCAGAGACTAACTGGATCTAACTGAATGAGTCCAGTTGCTAACTATATCTATCAACCAATCTAACTAGGGAATACCACTCACACAAATAGGCTGTTTCAGAGCGACTTTAATGAAATATTCATAGAACATTGCAACTATTTATATACATTTGCATGGAAATTACACTTCAATGGCAAGAGTATGGTATGTACATGAGGATGTCTAATCTCATGTAGAAATTTTTTCTTAGAATCTCTTGCTTGGGAGAAAATCAAGTCTAAGTTGTGTTGAATATGGGAGATTAATGACATATTTATAGTGTTATCCTCTTCAATTTAGTTCATATTCACATTTATCTTGTAACACATTGTTGAAATGGAAAATCAATGTATGAATAAACATTCAAGTAAAGAACCTTGCAACTATTTATGTACATTTGCATGGAAATTACACTTCAAGTCTAAGTTGTGTTGAATATGGGAGATTAATGACATCTTTATAGTGTTATCCTCCTCACTTTAGTTCATATTCACATTTATCTTGTAACACATTGCTGAAATGGAAAATCAATGTATGAATAAACATTCCAAGTACCTCTTTTACACATAATTCTTTTTTAATATACTTTCATCTACCTCTTTGAGATCTAGCCAAGACTACAATGAAACCTAATCCTTGAAATCTTATTTAGTACCAAAGGTAAAATTTCTTCTTGTATAGTCTTCAATGGCACTACTACAAACAATTTTAATATATAATCCAGTTGGAACTCAACTTGGATATATTTTGATTCACTCACAATGCTAAGACTCAATGACTCATATCTAGTTAGAAATCAATTGTGTTTCTCATTTCAAAAGTGAATCAAATCTTTGGTTCCCTTATTAGTGTATATTTGAGTAATTAAGTTATTTGATGTAATTTGATGTTTAATGTTATTTAATGTACTTTAATAAACTTTTGATTTCATATCTTCTTGATGTGACATTTGATGTGACATCTTCACTTGATCTCGGATTTCTACTTATTTAAAAAGGTCATTCATCTTCAGTCTTCTGTGAACTCAGTGAAGATGAGCTCAATCTTTTCAGTGGATGCTTGGGCATCAGCTTCTTCTGCTCATATTGATACAGTTTCGGATTCATTGTTCTCAGTTGATCCTTTCCACAGAAGTGATGATCCCTATGATTTAGGACGTGCTGATGGTTCCATGTTTTCTGTTGAGTCATTTAAGTTATCCAATTCACAGTGCAATGCTGCTCAACCAAATGCACCTCTTGATCTCCCATCTGATCCAACCATTGATCTCCCTTCTGAATCAAGTGCATGTGGAGCAACGAAAAAGCAAAGCAAGCTCAATCTACAATTTAAAAGAAGGCCTCGTGAAGTAAGTCAAAAAAGATTTAAATTTCTTACTTCAGATAGACAGATTGCATTGGATATTGTGAAGCATTGTTGTGGTTTGAAATGTTTGTACAATTTAGAAATGAAGAAACTAAAGCACCTAAGAGAAAAATTCCTCCATTTAGATAGTGAAAGGCAGGATATATACCTTGTTTCTCGCATGCAAATGATTGAGGATAACATGTCAGTAACATGTGTTGGTTTTGAATATTTCTTTAGTCAAGGGATGCGATGTTGTAGGGCTGCATTTAAAATTGCAATGGGTGTGGGAAATTTTAGAATACATAGGATTCAACAAGGGCTTTTGAATGGGGATCTCATTTTGGATACGTTCCATGTTGGGACCAAAGGATCTGTTGGACGTCATGCAATGAATTGGATGATGAACTATTTTAGCTTGTTCCATGTTGGGACGAAAGGATCTGTTGTACGTCATGCAATGAATTGGATGATGAACTATTTTAGCTTGCATTGTGAGGTTATGCCTACAACTGGAAGGTTGCACTTGTCAGATAACTT